>JAJEKV010000060.1:2066322-2266444 GCA_021234155.1 Isoetes taiwanensis
TTGGTACTTCGTTCCGGATTTTGTATTGCTTAAAGGGAGTCACCAAATCTTGGAGCAAGCTTGGCGGCTTTTGGAAATTAAGAGTGCCTTGTTTACAGGATTAATGCTTGAGAAACACCATGTCACTGCTTTAAGAAATTCTATTTTTGCGGCGTTCCCACAATTGACATCTTGTTTTGTCTATTAAGATATGCAAGTCTCGAATTATTTTCAGCTGATTTCATCCTCAATTAATGTGTTAGGGGCTACACTTGAACGTGAAGTCTCTCAATTCAGGACATCTGACATTCCCTCACCATACATTGCACAGAGATAATCGTGTGGAGTTGAAGGTATTATTGTAGAAGCCCGAACTCCTGTGGTGAATGCGTCCCAATTATATGGATGTTGGTACATACATTCTAAATGTCTTCAACAACTTGATTTAACTCTTTCAACTGACCATGTCTCAGGATGAAATGCGATGGTTTGGATGATTCTAGAATATTCCTTGCAAAATTGACCACGAACTTGCTATCTCTATCGAGATAATTGTATTAGAAGTCCCATGTGGTGAAATATTTCCTTAACAAAGATTCTAGCAACATCAGGAAGCGTTGGTAGACTTACGATTGGCATGAAATGGTAGCAGCGTCGAAGCCTATCTACAACAACATAGATAGCATCATGGCGATCCTAGCATTAGATAGAATCCCACTTCCTAGCGGCACATCTGGCGGTTGCGAATTGGCCAGTTCTCATGTGTGTTTGCTTTAACCTTTTGACATTGTAACCTTTACAACTTATACTCTTGAGTCGCTTCATTCACGGCCAAAGGGTGATGCGAACTTTCCGCCCGGGTCGCCAGTGATTCGAGGATGCCACGCTATTGGGCTATCATAAACGCGTTTCATATAAAATTTTCTGAATTACATCCCTATCACCGAGGGGTATACATATCTTATCTTTGTAAAATAGAAATTCCATTTTTGGAGTAGATAATGCTCAAGCTGCCCCTCTCCTTTTTGCATAGGTTTGCAATGAGTTGATCCAAAGTATTTATCATTAACCAACTTTGAGCTTGCGGTCTCTTGCCATGAACCACCCACACTACTAATCAAGGCACAAATGGCTTCCTTGGCGCATCTGCAACCACATTATCTTTTTCGGGGATGATAATCAGTTGTGAAATCATATTCTTTAGGTAATTCCGTAGCTTGGTTGTCAATTATTCAAATGGGGGCTGCGCCAAAATATTTAAGGCTAGCGTGATGGATCTTCAAAACAAAAGATTTGCCAGCGGAGATAGTGTCTCCAAATCCCTTATGCATGAACGGCGGCCTTTAGCATTTCCTAAGTCATAGTGGGATAACCCTTTTGACTAGATTAAGTTTCTTAGACTCATAAGCACAAACTCTATTTTCTTGCATCAAGACTCCTCTCTCATAACATTTGAGGCATCGGTCTAACTTGGAAAGTCAATTCCATGTTAGGTACCTTAAACACGGGGCTTGTAGCTTAATGCCTCTTTGGAGTACATTAAAACTAGTTTCACGGTTTGCATCAATACAAATTCTTCTTTAGAGAGAGGTAAGTGGGGCAGCTTTCTTGGCAAACTCTTACAATAAACTTCAGATAATAACTGCTAAGCCTATAAAGGCCTTACTTCCCTTGGCGGATCACGGGTATGGGCCAACTTTGGATAAGCTTCAATCTTTGATGGATCTGGTTCAATTCATTGCTTGAAATCCACATGGCCAAGGTAACTCATTTTCTCTTGGGCAAAAACACATTTAGACATCTTTCCATAAAGTTTGGAATTCTCAAAGTAGTCCATGACACTTCTCTCAAATGTTCTACATGTTGTTCTAATGTTCTAGAGTAAACCAAAATATAGATCAAAGAGATACTAGGACAAATTTGTCAAGTTGCTTCCTAAATGTAACATTCTTCGGTTTCATGAAGGTAGCGGGTGTTGTATTGTGTGACTGCAAATTCATAATGGCCATAGCATCATGATGTAAATAAATGGAGCCTCTGGATCCTTATCGATGATATCGGACCCTGAATCCATTTGAAATGCACTTTAGCGCCTCGCCAGTCAAACAATTCATCAATCAGGGCAGGGCATACATTTCTTCCACGATGTCGGATTCATCCTATAATCAATACATAATCTTAGAGTAACATCTTTCTTTTTCTAAATAGCACTCCAAGCGGTTGAAGCACTTGGATGAATAAGCTAGTTGATCTAGCAATTTGACTGCTTGTTTCTTAAGTTCCATCAATTCCTGGGCATGAAATGCGGTGGGATGGTCTAGAAGTAAGACGATCCAGGATCATTTATGTTTGTAGTCAAGCTGCTCTAGGTGGAGCAACTCTTTCAATTTTTGAGAAGAATAAATTCTGCGCTTAAATCAACAGCTTCTAGGAACTATTTCCCTCTTGAGCCAGTCACACTTTTGGCAAACATTAAGCATCTAGCACTGCCAAGCATCTTTTGCTTGCTTATAAGCTGAGTGGTTCAACTTTTTGGGTTTCAAAGTTATTTTCAAGCCTATATTTCTTTCCAGTTTATCACCAACAAACAACAACTCCATAGAAGCGATCTATCAATTGCTTAACATCTCTAAATACCAATCCTAGAATGATATCATAATCTCCCAACCCAATCACCTCAAAGTATTTTGAGACCATATCCTACTTGGGAAATTCTGAATTGTGGCACAATTGCATAAAGATATCTAATCTTTCCATCAGCCATTTCAACTTTCCCTTCTTCGTTTCTTAGTTTCAAGGATATAAACTTTCAACCATTCTAGGTGAAATAAAATTATGCGTCTTTATACAATCAATAAAAATGCAACTTGTCTACAAATAATACACGGCTTGAATTACTCGATCACGTATGTTTTGCTTTATCCTTCTAGCAGTATACCATCATTGGTGCTTGTGCTTCAACAGCTTCCTCCACGGTGGCGGCTTGAACGCGTCTTGAATTCCTCCTTGCATTGCTTGATTCTCTCAGGACCACGAACTTCTGATTACATTTCAATATTAGTGGTAAGCGAAAACCAGAATAATTGTTAGAAGCGATGCAATCCCTCATCTGGCTGCCCTTTCTCATGACATTTGAAACATCTTCCTTCCCTATAGCAAGTTTGTCACGCTCCTCTTTTCGGTTGGTGAGGCCCATGGTTCCCACCATTACCTCCATTCACATTCTTTAAGCTGCATCGGACTTGAACTTACCCTTTTAGCATTGGGGAATTGTCATTATCATCTCAGCGTTTCTTGTTTGTGGATTCATGACATCTTCCTTAAACTTGGCAGCGGATTACTTCTTCCAAATTGGTATAACTTACCCCTCCAACCAAAGCGGCGGCTCGGGACACAACCTTTGATATATACTTATCTGCCAATTCCTCCGTTTCAAAGTAGGACCATAGAGGTATGCTTGCTGAAACTTGTTGGTATACTCCTCTTTGTCATACTATCTTTGCTTTAAGTTTAGAAATTGATGCATCTTCATCAGAAATAACCCTTAGCCCGGATAATGCATAGTGAAAGCTTTCGTACATCCCATCAATCGACCAAATGTTAAATGGTTTTTCTTCTTATAATCATCCCACCATAATTTGGCATTACTAATCAATAACAAATCTGCTATAAAGCGCCTTTTACGCGCCAGTGTTTTGCTTCACTTCAAAAATAGAACTCTCTCAACCATGCGTTGGCATCATCCCTAGTAACATTCTTGCGATAAGCGCTCTTGGCAATTACCTTTCTTGACTTTGTTAACTTCTTCCATGTCCACGTCCCTACCGGCTTGTGACACTTGTTCTTTAATAAAAGTGCAATACTCACGATTGATCCCTTGTAGGGTTTTGACCCAAAACTTGGGCCGATCGGCTTGTCCTTCATTGCCCTCCTCCATGGTTGGTTATTCAAATTGGCACGCTAACAAATTCACCTTAAGAATTAAGAATAAATCGAGTTAATCATGGCAATCCTGCTCATTAATACATTCAAAGATAAACTTATATTAATAATCCTTTGTTACTACAATTATAAGACCAAGTTCATGATATCTAGAGCCTCAAAGGCTATTTCTTCTAAAAAGGTTAGATCATATGGGTAACTTTTGGAAATAAACTTTCTTGTCTCCTTGTAAAAATTTATCTTATCTTATCTTATCTTATCTTCCAATCATCATCCAAAATCATGTTTTTCAGAATATTAAGCGTTCTTTGTCAACGCTTTCATGCTCGAATTCTCCTTCTCCTCTTAGGTAGGAAGAGATTTCAATCTCTCTGTGATGAAATATAAAATCTTTAGTATTCTTCCCACAAGATCTAAAAACCTAGAGCTCGTGCAAATGTGAGCTCACGGGAGCTTACTAATTCATTCTTCTACTTGAAACTAGTATAAGTTAATTTCAAATCCTAGCTAATAATAGTATGTTTTAACCTTAAAGCTGGTGGTTCTTTATCATTGGATGAATCGAGGTACAGATTTAGATTTTGATCTTCAACACCTAAAAAAGTAGCCACTTGCATCACACCAAGATGACAAGCTATCTTTAGAAAGAGATTCATGGGTTTTGACAATCCTAATTAAGAAAAATTAGGACGGAGACAATTAAAGCCTCTTCTTTGCTCATGTGATCACGCTACATCCGGCATCCTTCTAAGTAACCCCATAGCGGCTGTCCATCTCAACCTTCCTAAAAAGGGTGGCGCTAGACCATTTGCTACATCCAAAGCACTCGCGGCGTAGGTCAACGTGATAGCGGATGCTCTTTAGGAAGAGTTGAGTGGGGTTAAGAATCTTATGAGCCAATACGTCCCTTTCTTAATTAGTTAATCAAAACATAGTCTTCTAGAAAGATAACGTAAAATCTTGATGTGGCTTATAAGAAAATGACATAGTGAAGATCAAAATCTAAATGCGTATATCAATATTCAAATTTCTTGGTGAAATTAACTACTAATTCAATAAACGAGGCTTTCACTGGTGTAAACAGAGACTAAAGGGATCTAAGAGGACATTTCTTCCGGTAATAATAAAGTTGAGGCGATCAAAACAAGCGGCGAAATTTAGTTGGACTATGGCCAATATGAGACATATTATTAATAATCGGACAAAGAAGTTCCTAGGTATGCCCAATCCTCGAATTGCTCAAATTGTCCGAGGGTGTCCCGCGATGTATTGCGATTTCTTGCACCATTCGAGAGTTTAGCTTGACCTTTTGAGATAGTCATTGATTGGAAGCAAACAACGAGAAGAGCAGGACATAGGTTGTGGAAAGAGCGATTTTGTATTTTGTCGATGCTGCTTGCCGGATGTTGAAGATGCTTTTAGGCGACTTTGAAGAAAAAGAGCGTTGTATTTCTTTGTTTATATATCATCCACAGCCAGGTTCGGTTCTATGAAATTACTTTGTTTATGAACCCGGCAAGTTGGCCATGCAAGTTGTTTGCTTCAATATGTTCCTTAAAGGGATAGCTAACATCAGCATTTTGTAGATACATTTTGAAATCATGGTTTCACATAAAGAATAATTATTTTAAAATCAAACTAGATGCCAAAGAGTATTGGAAAATCATAGTAATATAATCATTAATAGCGTTAAAGTGGCAGTGGTAACATCAAATTCAAGGCAATGGCGGCACAAGCTCTTTACATAAACATGAAACATGTAGTGAAGTTGATTTGTTGGAGTATTGTTCCTTTATTGTAAAGGGGTTTCAGAATAATCTTGAGGCACACATGTGATACAATCAAACCACATGCTTCTAGCTGTATACTCGCGAGACAACACTTTGACTAAGTTTTAAGTACAAACATAGTTCGCATACCATGGAGGAACACCTAACGCATTTGGCTTGTAGAGGCGGTGCATTTTACAATTGTTCTAGTTTTTACTGTGGGTAAAGTTGAAATTGCTACTATTATGCATGTTCTATTATATAGCATTTGCAGCGTTGTACTGAAATATTATTTAGTGTTTTGATGCTCTAGTATTAGGTGTGCTATGCGAACCATTTTAGGTGGTCCTTTTTGCCTTCCTTGCCATCACATTGAGTGCAACGGCTAATCGAGCTTCCACGTAGCACATGTATATCATGTCGGTATAGTCTACTTGTTTGAGAATGTTTGGCACTGGTTTTGGTAGTCACAAACCTTTGTTTTACGGCATCAGAGGTAGAGCTAGGAGTTCCTTCAATAATGGGTTAAATTGTCTAAAGAAATGTGCAAAAGATGGAGCCTTTATGTTTCTTGATTTTTGAGTTTTGATGAAATGTAGCGGCGGAAATCAGAACATATATATTTGGAGTTCGATGGCGAGGTTTAAAGAGTTCTGTCATCTAACAGCGAGACTGGAAATCCACAGCAGAGATTTTTGAAGCGTCCACTGACATTCTGGCGTCCAAAGTCGATCCATTTGTTGCTACTTTTATGCGTCCAAATTTGGACTTTTGTAGGCATATATAAAATTCAATGGTTTTATTTTTGTTTCGTCCAATCTTGTTGGCTTCAAGTAACCACTTAGAGCAATTCCGGCTTGCCCTTCCTGCTTCAATAACCTGCACTTAATCGGCGGGGGCTCTCCGGTAACAAAGGCATAACTTTTGATTGTATTCTTGCGGGATCTCATTCTTTGGTGCTTTTTCATCATTGTATAGGACCATTTCTTCGATCTTCGGTATTTGCTTGCTGCAATCTTCTCGTAAACCTTGCCATTTGAACGTTTATCTATAGAGAGTATATCAAAGGTTTTTGTGGCTTGATCTCGCCAAGGTTTAGGTCCTTATCGTACCCCTACAGCGGCGCTAAGATGTCAAATCACCAAGCCTAATGTCAAATGCGGCATTGTTATTCGTTTCGCGTGTGGGCACTGTTGAACGAATGAACGTGGGCAGGACTGGTTTTCGGAACCATTTACAAACCATGCGGGCAGGTTGTAGTCATAAATGTTTTAGATGATGAAAGTGGTTGCCAAAGCTTTTGAGATAAATATTTAAGATTAGACAATGATTTATCAAGACAGTTCTCTAGACCATTTTTCATCCCTACCCTTCACCCCAACTGCATTTCCGCGTTTGTTGAAAGGTAGGCGAGAAAACTGCGGGACAGAAATGGATTACCAGATTCGTGGTGGTATTATCGTTTCTGGCGCTAGGAGCTTGTAGTATAGGACCCTTGTCTCCCGTCTCAAGATTTTTGGAGGGTATTGCTCCAATTCTGGAGGGATTGCCCTAAAGGGAGCCTGTATCTCCGCTTTGTGCCATCTCCTCAGTTTTGCAACAGCATGGGGTACTTCCTTTGGAACCACGACTAGGCGGGATATTGATGTTGGAGCAGAATTTCTGTTTCCGTTTATTTGATTTTGTTATTTATGATAGTCCAAGTTAAACTTCCGAAACATCAGTTCAGAATTTATTGGTTGCTGTGACACCAATTAGAGTTTCCTCTTCCTGTTTTTAGGATGCATTTTCTGGTACATATCTGATTCATGCAATATCTAGGTTAAAGGTTCTTTATCAAAATACAAAACAAATGAAGGCATTTACAAATTATGTGAATGACAAGCGGTATGCTTGAATGCGCTTCATGGAAGTGACAGGATACTACAAGGCTTTGGCGCAGGGTTTAGAGATCTTGGTACAGAACAATATTGTGTATTAAGGTGCTCTCGAGAGACTAAAACCAGCACACGCCGATGTATTGACTCTGCAATGTAGTAGGATTGTTTTTAAATAAATTCCTTATCTTCTGGAATGTTTTTATAGTTAAGCATATGCTTTATGTGGACCTGATTTCCATGTTGATATGCAGGAATTTGCGGGGCATGTTTGGTAATCTGCAGTCAAAGCTATTTCCAGTTGGCTGGTTACGCAGAAGCCGTGTATGTGTTGCAGCCTTTCCACCTTGCATCCATGGAAATTCAAATCTTCATCGGCTGATAAAACTCAAATTTTATCTCTGTCAATATTTCTTTAATTGCAACAATATACCAGCCTTGTTATTTTGGGCCCCTTCACGATTAAGGTAACAAGTCTTCATTTAAGTATTTATTTAGCACCGCGCATCAAAAAGAACTGATGATTGTATCATTTAATGAAACAAGGCATAAAATTAGAGAGGGATGAATCAATTGGCAATGAGATTGGTTCAGGTAAAGAATCAGGAGGTGTAAGCGTAATCCAGAGTTAAGCAAAAGATTCTTTCAAGACTTTTGGCGTTTAGTGCTGGTATGAAACCTTTTGTCTATTGGAGGATTTGCCATCCCTCCTGGGTACCTGGCTTGCAGGGTTATTTTGTGACATGGAACCGTGGGACAGAAAGGTAAAAATGGCTTATAATGATTTGGATTCTAAGTCTTATCTGGATTTACATTGAATGCCTCTTGGCTTCTTATTTCTGCATCTCTAATGAAGAAAGGCACTTCACAGCGAGTGTCTCAATGAAGGACACTTCAAGAGAAATGCCATGTACAAATTAAGCATAGCCAACTTTCGATAAATGTACGGCTGACTTTATGCGGAATTGGTTCTAAATGCCTTGTTAAAATTGCCTATGGGCGTTTATTGCATCTTTGCTTGATGGCCATCAAATTGTGGAAGATTTCTTAAGATATCTTTTTAAATCGAAGGCGGAGTGACTACTAAATTCCTGCTCGATCAATGGTGCCAAATATAACATTTAACCGTAGTAGCATTACAGCCACAGTGAACACAACAAAAAGAAAAAAGGGTGGCTGAACACAGAAAGAAAAAAAGTACAAGCTGGTTGCCGCAGTTAGACATCAAAGGAAAAAAATACAAGCTAATAGTTGCCACCCGGTGACCATGATCCGCCTTGGATAACGGGTTTTTGGAAAATAGTTGCCAGTCGATCTTGATTCAGTGTAATTATATTTGATGACCTCCTTTACTGCTTCGGCCGTGACATCCACTTAATGACATGATCTTCCTTCATTAGCAGGCTACATCTTGGTAGGATTTCAAAAGACATGTCTAAATCTCTATTGATGGTACTTTGATACGTATACATGTGTAGACTTTACATCTCAAAGTCCATAATAATTGATTTCATAACAAAATTTTAGATGGATTTCCAGCGCGGGTTCAACAAAGATGATAAAAGCATCATCTTGTGAAATGAGCAGCAAGAGCCAATCTTTGATCTGGAGTTCGAGAATGCAATTCAACAACGTAGCGACTACTTGTTTTGACATAATCCTATCGATTCGGTGTGCATCTTGAACTAGCGAGTCCACCTAAGTACTGCGTCCTTGATGTAGAAAGCAATTCATAATGGAAGGATGGAAGGATGCGACATTATCGCGGTTGCTTTTAAGATTAGTTGTTCAATTGTTGAAAGAAATACGGACTCCATTCAAAATGAGTTTGATGAGTGGCCAAAAATTCCAAAGTAGCTCTAATGAGGGATGATATTTCAAGCGGTGTGATGTACCTCAAGAAGGCAAATTGCGATGTCACGGTTTGTACACCTTAAAGAGAGTACCGAAATGGCTACATTTGTGCTCTAGTTCTCTATGATCTACATATGTCCTTTTTATGCTTTCCCATATTGATTAATGCTTTGGATTTATTAGATCCTGTATTGTATCAACTTTCCGGCTATAGTATCATGGGCTATATATGGATTTGGTGGGTTTGGCCTTGTGATTGTTTGCTGTTTGTGGGTGGAGTTATTTACTTGTTGTTTGGTTGGAGCTGCTTAGCCTTCGTTTTGTTGTGGGTTTCGGTACCAAAGTTAGCGGGTGGAACTTTATCTTTGTCTTTGAACGTGTAATGGCGGAAGTTGGTGTGCGCTGTCGATGGAGTTGGGGTTTCTGGGTGGATATTTAGGAGTAATTTATGATGGTTGGTTTGGCGGTATCCATGCGTTTCTGGGAAGGTTGGGACGGCACGGGCGTGGGAATTGGTGGGATGTTTGGTCGTGCGTGAACAGGGGTTATGTTTGTAAATGGATCGGGGCCGGATGCGTATTGCGTTGGAGGGCCGTTGTAGGGTATAGAACGGCCGGGGATAGGTTGTTGAGATGGCTGGGAACATTATTTGGATCAGCGGACGACCGACTGGGTTTGTCGGCTGGACGCGGAAGCATTTGCGTAGTGGTTTTAAATCGACTGCAGCGGGTGAACCTTCTTCCGGAATTTTATGTCCAGAGTCCTGGCATATTCTGCGATGCTCTTGTTCTCTTATTATCTTGAACACTTTGTGCACTAGTATGCAAATTCGATTATAGGATTCGGTGTCATGATAGTTTAAGTTCACAGTTGCTAGTTTAGCATCTAGTTATGATTGTGGTTTATTATTGATCTATTCGTTTAATTTACATGGAAGTTAGTCGATCAGTTTTAAATGGCGTCTTTGTGAACTGTAGCTGGGATTTATGTTCGATGGCGGACGTAGCCGAACTTAATTTTGATTTCTACAATTATGATGTGGGCTGCCCAATACTTACTCTGATGCCTCCTTCACGACGGGGTTCTTGATCCCTAACAACCTATTAAGCCATCCATAATCCTTCTCTCAATCGAGCTCTTGGTTGTCTTCTTTGTCTGCCCTCGCCTTAGCATCCATGGCTTCTTCTCCTTCGCCCTTCGATGTTCTTTAAATGGCGATTAATCTCTTCTTTTACGATCGGCTGCCCGGATCGCCCGAGGCCTGTTAATAGCATCTTCTCTTTGCCACGAGCCACTTCTAAAGTTACCCACCTTCCCTTCCGATTGGCTCCCCATTTCTTGGTGAAGTTTTTCGACTCCTACTAAGAGGAGCGTATTTGCCGTTCGGATCCACCATCCATCAGCGAGAATTATCAAAGTTGTATTCTGCTCTTCCCTTTCGTTCTTGGTTCTTAGTCTCCACCGTTCTTACGCTTATGGTGGCTTCTCCTCTTTGCATACCTTCTTCTGCTGATCCGCTGGCCTTCCTTCACTATGCTTGCATGCTTTTTGTAGCAATCCGTTCTCCTTCTGTTTCCCAGCTTTTTGCTTTATAATCACATGCTTGCTTTGTCTTTTTAATGTTTATTACTCATATGCCATACAATAGTTTGGTTTTATTGGTTATTGCCTATGTGGTGGTTTCCTTCTTTTTTCTCAATAAGATGAAGCGATTTTTGTTCTACCTATATCTTTATTTGTTATCGTATGGGAATTTACCTATAGATTGTGTTGTGACATATTCCACGGTTTTTGGAACTCACTCATATTTTTTCTTTCCTTTTATTATTTTAAGCATTCTTGCATCATCATTATTAATAACTTAGGGTACTATCTATGTTAGCAGCGCACTATCATACCTAATATGCAATCCACATGGCTTGATTTTGCTTTTCATGTTTATGCATCCTATGAAATCATTAATAGTTGATTTTGTTTCATACATTCTATGACCCTAACATAAGCGTGTTTTGTACTATGAAATCGGATGGCTTGATTTGTTTCATACATCCTCTCTACAGCGTAACATCAGCGTGATTTTTTGTATGGAGGTAAGATTATGGCTGTTTTTTCCTTTCTCTTTCTTGCCCCTTTCTTGTCCACAGTGTTGATTTTCCTATAAGGCTCTTTCCTATATGATGTTCTTCCTCGTTTTATATGGGGTATCTATAGGTCGTGTTGTGTATGTTATTATCTCCGCGGCTTTTTGGATCTCGGCGTGTCTCTTTCCCTTTAGTACTTTTGCAATTTTGCATCATTGTTGACAACTTGGGGTTTCTCATTTTAGGTGCCCATCTTGCCTCGTCATTCTTACGGATTGGAGCTTCCTCATTTCATGTTTCTTGGCATTTTCCTTAATGTTGTTAGTTTCTCCCGCCCATATTGTTGTTTTTTTTTTCGTAATGTAAGTTCCTTTGCATTTCGTATTGTTGTAGTCCTCGTTTGAGAGCCTCTCTATACATTCTTGGGAGAACGTCATCGGGGGCTTGACTTACTTTGTCAGGCGACCTCTTTTTCCATTCATTGAAGCTAGCACACCCTTTTGCCATTGTTTGTTCTCTAATGTACTTCATTTTTTGGTCATTGGTGATACCTTCACTCATAAACACCTCCAACTCTCCTACCTGGGAGTTGGCTTTCTCACGGCAACTCAGCGCCCGGCCGGTTCTCGTCGTCAGCATACTTCCTTTCACCGGACTGGGCTCTTGTGGATCCACTTCACTTTCTCCCACCACCTCGGCTTCCGCTGTCGTCTATTTTTCTTTTGGTCCCCTCGACTTTCTTTATCGCCTCTTCTCTGGCGGGTCTTGTAGCCTTCTTTTCCACTTTCGAACGGCTCCTTTTCTCTTCTTCACAGCACCACGTCTCCCGCCTCTGCCATTACCCATTCATACGCTCCGAGTGCTACGATTATACTCAATTATTGCGGCGCTGCGTAGCGGGCCACACTACAAGCTTGCCAGACGTGATGATCAGGTTGTCAGTTCGGATAACTTGAGCACCTTCGGCGGGATCGCCGAGCAGAGCGTGACTTGCCGCTAACTTTTGAGCGGCTCCATACGGCATTAATGCGAGTTTAAGCTATAATTATAGACACCCGGTTTGATTGGATTCATGGGCCGATCTCGCTATGTTGGTATAAGCCATTCGGGACAATGTCTTTGGATGGTGGAAAGAAGGTAAAGCGTTTGGATAAGAGATGAAATTGTCCTTATTGGCGACCAACACGGATCTGGCGTGGCTTTGCAATTTCGCGAGTCCCTAGTTTGAATTTTTCTTAGGATGAATCAAGCGCACCTTATGGCAAAGGTGCTGGGCTTATAGCTAAAGGAAGTTCTGCGGTAGTGGTAGGTTTTGTGTCTCTTGAGTCCTTTCGAATACGCGTCGATCCAGAAGACCGCCGGTTCGCCATTAAGGAAGGGCGGGAAAACCATTATCAGGCCTCCCATTAGGGACCGGTTGTGGCGTCTTCTCGCCTTCTTCCATGCTTTCGTTGCTTCCCTCCCTTCCATGCAGCGCTTTCGGTGGAAGTAGCGCCTCTCTTTGTCATCTATGTTTTGGTTCGGCACTCTTTGTTGTTGTTCATTTTTGGGCGTTGCTATATTGGCCGTTTTCTTTTTAAATGACATTATCGCGCATTATTTCTCCGCTGCGGGTGATGTACATTTATTTCCACCTCGAGGGTGGCCTTTATTTATTTTCGTGATTGTTCTCCACGTTGGGTGATGCTTTTCTCCACCCTATGGGTGATGCTATCCACAATGGGTGATCTTTATTTATTTTTTCCACCGGTGGCGCATATTTCTTTCATTATTGTTCTCCACTGTTGGAATTTGACACTTTTTCCACCCTATGGGTGATGCTATGTTTTATCTAATAACCATTCAGGTGTTTTAGGGTTCTTTATTGTTTGCTTAGGGTTTCGCAGCGTCTTTAGGGGCCACTGCTTTTTGGCTTAGCCATCAACTTTATCTCCTTGGTTCTCGAGGCTGACACATTCAAGGTTGTTGAGACCATTTCTCATTAGGGTTTTCCTCGAGAAGGCCCAGAAGCCGAGGTTTTATCAGGTAGAAATTGTCGCCATTACCACGCTATATTACTTTTATGCACATTTTTTCGGGTGGCGGAATGTTGTTCCTATGGAGTGGGTTTTGTCTCTTGAGGTGCTTTCCGGAATATATTACAAAAGAAATTTATCACCCATAAATATTTCTTTTAGAGGGAGGGAGAGGAGGTATTAGGTGTGGATGATATTCGGTGCGAGAGGAAAGTGGTTTTAAAGAGCAGCCAACTACCAAAAGGAATTTTGAAACCCATTGTTGAGGAGGTGATGGATTACTCTATAGTGCATGATTAACGCGTAACATCTTAGGCTAGGATGTGGTGCATAAAAGAATTGAAGGGAGACTAAGTGATGCATGTCAAAGGAAACTCAGTGCATGCTTTTAGTATATTTGCTTGTGAGCAATGCTTCTCCGGCTTTATCTGGGAGTATTTCCATATACTTAGTTGTATTCTATCTTATGTAAGGGTGGTCTTTTTATGTTGCAAGCATTTTCTTGTTTAATCCTTAGTATCAGCAGCCTGTACCATGCCCTAAAACTAATGTTATTTCGCATTTTGCGCTTTGTCCACAACAATTGGAAGAAATTAATTCTCACAACTTAAAATGCTTCAATACGTAACTTACCCATCACATGCTCCGATTCACGTGTGACCCATATATACCGCGAAAAAAACATACCCATATACACACGAATTCGAGTTTGGCGGAGATGCCTTCTCCCTCTTTCCATTCCATTGGAAAGAATCTCTTCTTGAGGAAGAAGTTAAATCTTAATACCAAGTATATTATCATGATCTATGTTCGGGAAGAGTAATCTCCCTAGCATTAGCATAATTTTTGAAGTTTGTCCGGTACTGCAAAATTTAATAATATCCACATCGTTAAGCATAATTTTAGAGCTTTGTCAGGTTCACGTTTTGTCTGTCCGGGATGGAAGAATTTGAAAATTGCTTTATTTACGATATTGCTAACTCGTGCCCATGGTCTACAACAAAGGTTGGGATCTATGTCCATTTATGCAAATAGAGTTTTCTTTGTATATACCATATAAAATCTTCTTAGCTTTTGAAATGAATTTCTTTCTGGAGTGGTTAAGCTGTTGGCTAGAAACATAAAATTTGCGTGAATATCTTGGTCGGGCCAACCATGCCAAACTTGGGATTTAGACAAAAAACAATCTGATATTCCTCAATATTTGGAAATAGTTCTATTTGGTAAATATGAATGTGTGGTTTAGGTCATTCTATTCTCAACGAGCAACCCCTTAATGGAATTTGTCCTTGTCGTTGTATACAAATGGAAACCCTAGGAATATATGCATCCTGTTCCTATATATATGAAATCGGCTAGCCTTTTTTTTGGAGTATTTTACGGAGACATGAATCTATATTATATTTCATAAGACTTATCTTGAGGCCATTAATGCGCTATCATCTTTACAATTTTTCATGTATTTGTTGGTTTGTATGTTCTTGCATTTTCTTCCTTCTCTTCTCTTTTATATGATGATGATTCCTTATTTGAATATCTGTGACTTCTATGGCGGGAGGAACATGTAGGCAGAGTGGCTCGGGTTCAATGCGAGGCCACTTTGGAAAAGATTTTTGGAGACAGTGTGCTTAACTCTTTAGGGAAAAGGTTGCTAGGGTATTCTTTTAAGAGCTTTTCTCAAATGTTGGAGCTCACGTGATTGCCTCGGCACTAGGCTAATTTGGTGTAGTTTGAGATTGTGAAGAAATTCAATAGATCCAAAAGCAGGTCTATGGGTCATGCTTTGGTGGAGATGGAAAATGTCAGACATCCATGAGAGTCATCATCGCCACAATCGTGAGAATTACCTTTTTTATGGTTGGAAGTATACCAAGGGCTGTTACAACGAAGGCCACTTTGCGTTCTTGTTTTACGATTCACCCGAGTACGTGCGACATACATAGGTCAGATGGATGCAATCCCGCTTACTCAAAATTGTTTTTGGATAGATCTTGCCATATTGTTTTACTATTTGCATCCACTTAATACGCACCAAGTTATGCTTTATTTCCTTTCCCTAGCATCTCTACCATGGATGTATTATGGCGGAGAAGTATTTGCAATTTATTAAAATGTTGCATGCGTATTTATTTGTCAAATGCACCACATTAGAACCTTATGCTGACGTTTTAATGATTGGATATCTGTAACTAAATGTCGTGAAATCCATGACGCTTTATTTGCATTTCCTGTTAGCTCCAAGCTATAGGGCTTTGTATAGCGTTGTCATTAGTTGTATTTGTTGGTTTGTTATAGAGGAGAAGCGGGTGACAGAGAGTAACAGTGTGGTGGCTGGTAGTCTCAAAATTGCTCCATTAATGCACGTGTCTTGCATTTGAAATCCCTCTATCTCACATTCTTACAAGGGATATGTTATAATTATGCTCCACATGTAAGCATATTTAGTGCAGATTTTGATAAATGTCTATCTACTTTTGATCATACACAAGCAATTTTAATTATTCCATTTTCGTGTTCTAACATGTTTACAATGATGCATGTGGTGGGCCTGTACAAATCAAAGAGCACTAGATTCTCTTTCCCACAACCATATTTGTCATATTTTCAGTTACCTTCATCCATATCTCGGCAGAAGATCCTAGTCTTATTTATTAATTTATTTGAGGGTGTGCGTAGTTCCTTGGCTAAGAGTTCTCTACTTGTCGAATTTATTTTGTAGACATGCCCTAATATTTGGTGCCTGAACAAGGTGCACCTTATCTACTGATCCACTTGTTATTTTACTCACAGTAATTACAGAGGTGCACTCTGTCTTTGCCATGGTAAAACCGAATCAAGTCGATCCCTCTGACCCGGTGTGTTGGGCCTCTGGCACCTCTCGTTTAACTTATTCTCAAATTAGGGCTCGCATGAAAATAGATAAAAGCCCAGACAAAACTTCCTTATCAAAGCGGGATTGAGATGTCGAAGGTCAAAGGATGATGGCCAAAAAGGGACAAGATCGGGGAAGAACATGCCACAACATGGAAATATATACCAAAGCAGTCAAACCAAGCGAGGGAGAAGCCCTCCACATGGTGTCAAAGCTAGCTAGGCTTTTCATTTATCGGCCATTCTACGTGGTGAGGTGATGTTGCACATATTTACCATTTCACAAAAATGAAAAACGGGGAATACTCGATTCTCGGTGGTTCCCCAAAAGGCAAGTTCTCTGAATCTTGGAGTTAAGAAAGTGTAATTCTTGAGAGCTTATGCAGGATTAAAACCAGCCCTTCGGGTTTTGAGGAAAAGCCCAGTAATGATAAGCCCTGTGAGGACTTTGGACTTTAATGCTCAAAGTACGCAAAAATGCTCCCACAAAGAATGCGGTAAAGGCGAGGGTTCTAGCATCCCTTTGTACATGCATCAATAAACTAGAACATAAAGATAAAAGGATATTAACCTCGAAGAGTGAGAGTGATCCGCGTGCCCGCGTGACAAAAAAAAACATGTCTGGTAATGTAAAATTAAAGAGGGTGGATGGAAATTCAGGGAGCTGAGAGGAGAAAATCTTAGATGAGAGTGAGTGAAGTCTGCAATGATTTCAAGCAGAACAAGGGCCCAGGAAAATGCATGGAATGCATGCATGCATGCATGGGAGAGATGCATGCTAAGCCCTGTTGAAATCTACCGTCAGGTAAACAGGATGGTAACGAATCATTTATGATTGGGGGCAACTATGATTTTAAAGAGTATGAAATCACGAGTTTGCCTAAGGTTTTGAAGGAATATCGAGGCTTATGCAACTTTGCCTAAGGTTTTGGGAATATATAAAATATGGGAACTCGAACTTCTATCAAAATAACTCAATATCCTAATAAGACTACTTTGACCAACATAACCGATAAGCTAACATAATTATATTTTTTGAATCTACGTTGTTTGAATCCACTTGTTATTGTAACATATATTCCTAGTTGAGGTGCACCCTAAAACGCCTGATGATGGGATCAATTCATTCTCGATGGATCCATATGTTGGGGCCTTAAAACCTTTACAGCAACTTATAGTCATTTATGATTAGGGGCACCTATGATTTTTATGAAATCGTGTTTTACTGGATTTTGATGGAATATGGGGCTTCTATGGCTTAACAAAGGTTTTAGAATATATATACAATCACGAGAGCAAGACCTCACAACAAAATAACTTAATATCCTAATAAGACTACATTGATAGCACCAACAATGAGCTAACATCATTATATTTTTTTAAATCTACATTGTTTTTATAATAACCCACTCGGTGTTTTGGAATATGAATTACGCGGTTTGAGAATTAATAGAACACGTCCATATCAAATCCCCACAGGACCCACATTGTTGTGCTGCATATTCTAAGCGAGGTGCACCTGTCTGCCACGATTCATTCAGGATCAGATTGATCCTCACGATCCCAAATCATATGTTGGCACCTCACTGGCACCTCTGCAGCAAACATAGTCATTTATGATTAGGGGCACCTAGGATTTTAAAGTATGAAATCACGAGTTTGCCTTAAGGTTTGATGGAATGTCGAGGCTTCTATCACGAGAGCTTAAGCTAAGGTTTTGGGAGGTAAAATCTGAGAATGAACCTCTACCAGGCAAAATTCAATATCCTAATAAGACTACTTTAGCCAACATAACCAATAAGCTAACATGATTATATTTTTTAAATCTACATTGTTTTTACAATAACCCACTCATTAGGTTACGCAATTGTTTTGGAAACCACGGTTTTATTGTGGGAATTCAAAAGGCGTGGCCGTCCATTTTTAGCGACCTCTGTTGCCGCGATTTTCCACGACCTTACGGTTGTCGAGGGCGGCAAGGGCGAATTCTCGGCGATTTTGGCGGCGGAGGGTGGCCTTGAATGGTTTCTATTTGTGGTTGATTTGGTTTGGGATACGGTGATCTGCGTTTAAATTTTGAAGATCGAAGGCGGAAGGATCATCTTACGCTTGTTAAGGGGGTTACGCCGGTTTAGATCAAGGGTTTTGTTCCTCTCACGGGAGGCGACTTTTGATTACATTTACCATCTTGCGGATGAAACCGCCTTACTCGACCAAATCGAGATCAAACCGGCTCCAACCAAATCAAACCAACCGCCTTACTCAAGCTGGATTTATGGCGAGGGTGTTGGATTTCGCTTGAGGGGTGCAATCTTTGGAGTTTGGTGCTTCGGTTTCCTCGATTCAATTTGCCCATCGCTTGCCTCTCCCACATCGATTCTTGTGGGTAAGCTGGTTTGAGAAGTAGTTTTGAGAAGCTTCGAGTTGGGGCAGTTCTCTTTTGGTGCTCTTCCATTGCAGCATTTGCGGGGATACTCGGCCTTTCGAGAAAGTGAGTGAGCATTTTTTTCCCCTTTGATCGCGGTCGCGAAGTTAGAAGCGAGGGTGCTTCTTTGGAACTTGATCGTTGCCGATAATGCGGTGGCAAGACCCCTATGTATTGAACCATTGGAATGTTGTTTTTATATCTGACGGCTGAGAGTTTTTAAATTTAAAAAAAAAAAACCCATTAGAGTTATAGACCCATTCAATTATTTTTAGAATATGGTCTATGGTTTCAGGAATTGTCATTTTTACATCCAGATCAAATCCCTCTGGAATCCTGTTATTGTGCTACATATTCTAAATGAGGTGCACTCTGTACTACCACAGTCGTCGGGTTCGTCGACCCTACGGCCCAGATCGTATGTTGGACCCTCCTAGCACCTCTCGTTTCCCTTATGGTCATTTATGATTTGGGGCACCTATGATTTTTAAAGTATGAAATACGAGTTTGCCTAAGGTTTTGTTGGAATATCGAGCTTCTATATGGCTTTGCTTAAGGTTTTAGAATATGAAATAGGGGTCTACCAAAATAACTCAATATCCTAATAAGACTACTTTGCCCAACATAACTAATGAGCTAACGTGATTATTTTTTAGTTTAAATCTATGTTTTTTTTTATAACAACCCACTCAATTGTTTTTGGGATATGGTCTATGGTTTCAGAAATTGTCATTTTTACATCCCTATCAAATCCCCCTGGAACCCCTTGTTATTGTGCTACATATTATAGTTTCTTTACTATTTGGTGTATTATTAGAGCCTGAAATATTATTTACATTATGTAATAACATTGTTATTCTAGTTTGTATTCATTAATATTCAACCATTTGTGGAGCAAAGGCACCAACAAGTCATAAAGCAAGTGCTACCCCCGCATTTGAATAAAATAAGAAGCGAATCGATCAATTTTTACTACATTCTGAGTCATTTCCTTTGCTAGAAGAACAAGGTTTTCAAACATAATAGTATTAACTTGCCAATACTCCTGCTTATTGACCTTGTTTGAATGTTTAGGATAGGTGGGAGGTATCCCATCTTGAATGAAACACCACTCTCTCATTTAAGGGTGTCTAACTAATCAAGGACTTGCATGATATACAATGGTGCTCCCTAGAACTAATCATTCCTCACTTTCTACTTAGCGTAGCTTCTGCTCTGAGGTCATGAATGGGAACTTCGGCTTTTCGATGCGGGTATACATCCCGACATTCTTTGTCATATTTGTACAACGCATCTGACGGTTGGCGATGTGTTGAAAACTCTTGCTAAAAGGCTATATGTGTCGGCAAATTCGGGCCATCCATTGGACGCCTTGAACAAACATGCCACAAACCAACAAGCAAGTCTACAGTATATATAACTTAGATGACGAGTTTTTTGAGTCGTCTTTTAAACTTTAGAACTTGAAGTGGTCACATAATTCTATAAACTTTCATTAAATATCTGCTAAAATTGGATGCTTAGAAGTGTAATTTAAAGCCCAATAGACCTAGAGTATGGCGGGTTGACCCTAGGAAAATGACGTGCGCCTTGATTATTCATGTTAAACATCTTTTATCCATGGTTCTTGGTTGTTCCAATCTCTTGACCACCAAAAAAGTATGGCGCATGTGAATTTATAACGAATACTAAAAAGGGGTGATTTTTGACGAAATGGCCCACAGAGGGCGTATATATTTTACTGCAAACTTTGAAAGGAATACTCATATGTTAAAGGTTCATTAAGAGGAAGTTCGTCATAGCTGTAAAAGTCTTGTTGAAGTTCTTTGATGATTATGTCTATCGCCCCACTGAAGTTCTGTGCCTTGATGTAGAATCCCCAGCTGGTTCCATTGATGCATGCTATTGAAGATAAATTATCAAGCCATCTCACACCTTTTCTCATCATTGAAGAGTAATGTGATTGGTGAGCACCACGAACTGGCTTGCAAGTACCCCCTATTTAGGGCTAGAGATTTTTTAATAGCTTGTTTAGACATTTGCATACAAGCCATTGGAGAGGAGGGCATGTCGCAAGGACATTAGAAGAGGACCAATTGTGTCTTAAGGGTCTGCTCAGGCCTATTACCTAATGTAATAAACGAGGGGCAAGCACCGTACATAAGATGTGCCAAAGATCCAAAATGAACAATGTGCTATTTGTAGGGGCGTAGTTGATCAAATCGCAAGAAACTTGAAGCTTCTTGCAGCTATACAAATCATATTGTGTTCTCAAACTTATCTACTTACTTAAAAAGTCTTTGCAATTTCTCGCTCACCTCGGTCTGCGCATTATTCTGGTGCGGACAATGTGAGTGTTGGAAAAGTTTTTTCCGTCCCAGCTAATTTTTCACCCATTTTTTCCTTTCAGCTTCTAAGATCTATTTTTTTTTCGAGCCCCTTAGTAAGGGTATTAAAGAGTGGTAAAATTCGCCAAATGGCTATTTTTTAGACCTTTAGTCAAATTTTGTGGCTAAACTTAATAAAGATCATTTTTTAAGAAAAATAATAATTTAGCCATTCCAAAAGGGAAAAAAATTTGGACACCTAGAGTTTGGCCAGGATTGGCTGCATTATGACATGCTAAATTGCCTTCTTTGAAGCTGATTAGGTGCACCCTGATCAATTCAAATAGCCATGTTGAATCTATTCATGGACCTCCTTAATTTAAGAATTGCCATTAGCTACATCAATCATGTTTTAATAGATATATTAAATTTGAATCTATAAACTGTTTAGGTTAAAGATTATGAAGAATGTTATGTGGTGAGCATTTTAAGCTCTAAGTAATAGCGTTTTATTCTTGCAATTGTTGACCTTAAGGGGCTCTATGCACCAAGTTAGCCATTTGGATGCATTTGACCCCAACATAAATATGTGTGTTCCCTCAAATGGTATTGTGTGCTCCTCATGAATTGTACTTTAAATTTGTTATTGTTTTGTAATGCAAGTATATCGAATTAGTTGTCATTCATGTTCTAATGAATTCTCAGAATTTGAAGTTAACTAGTTGCACTTTGGCCACCAACCAAGAAAAATTAAGCCAATACAAAGTTCATATCATAAAAGTTTTACATTTTAGCCAAGTGGGAAGATAACTAAAGGGTTTTATTTTATCAGATATCACCTAATAAAAATCTATGGACTTTTATTTTCAATAGGTTTAGCCAATCTTAATTTGAATAGAAAAACATTTAGGACCCTTAACATTTACCCTGCCCCTACCCTCTCCGAAATGGCAGCCTGCTCGCTGTGATGATCAAATCTGCAGTAATGCATATCTACTCCTGTGTCATTCATGTTCTAATGAATTCTCAGAATTTGAAGTTAACTAGTTGCACTTTGGCCACCAACCAAGAAAAATTCGCCAATACAAGAAGTTCATATCATAAAAGTTTTACATTTTAGCCAAAGTGGGAAGATTACTAAAGGGTTTTATTTTATGGAATTAATATCTACTCCTGTGTCATTCATGTTCTAATGAATTCTCAGAATTTGAAGTTAACTAGTTGCACTTTGGCCACCAACCAAGAAAAATTCGCCAATGCAAGAAGTTCATATCATAAAAGTTTTACATTTTAGCCAAGTGGGAAGATAACTAAAGAATTTGAAGTTAACTAGTAAGACCACGGGGGTAGTGGCTTACGGATCAAGTGGAAGCGGTGATAACCAAAGAGAAGCTAGGAAACTTCGGGTCTTGAAGGTAAGCTGTGGAATACCCGGTCTTCTACCGGGTTAAGATGGCGACCACTTGGTCAAATTGGGGCAGACAAGATATTCTTACATTCAATGAAACTTGGGAGCACCGGACAAGACCATTACCGGATATACGGGGGTTTGTTTTAAGCGGGAATATATGGAATGAAAAAGCAAACTGATGGAAAGCGGGTTTGGTGGAATAGCGATGTCTGGCGAGAAAGGAAATTTCATCGAAATAGAACTTGTGTCAACAGACGACAATAAGCAGTTCATATGGATCAAAATAAAAGTCTATATATTTAGGGGTATGCTATTTTGCTCCAGCTATCGCCACCACATATGATAAACAAGGCTATGATAGATCGGATCCATTTCATGCCTTATGTATGGAGGCCATGGAATATAGTAAAAGCGGAGAATAATATTACTTGGTGATTTTAATGCAAAAACGAGGGCAAAAGCAATCCATGGCGTTTGAAGATGTTTGGATGTTGATTCACGGGAAGTAGAAGAACCATGCTATGAAAAGAAGATCGAAGACACGATCATGAACTTCGATGGGAGAAAAACTTCTCGAATTGTGCACCATTTGTAGTTTGAAAATATTGAATGGCACAAGCTTTTTTCCACATTAGGGATGTACATGTATGAAAATCATCTTTGGTTCAAGTACAATAGACTACCTTATTACGAGAAAGATAAATCGGTCACCAAGTTGAGAATTGGCGAGTTACTCAGGAATCGGATCATAAACCCTGTTCTTGGAACTTAGGATCACAACCAGAAGGAAGAATGAAGCTCAATTCTGCCCGAGACTTAAGATTAATCAAAGCTAGAAAGAATCTTATCGAAGCGGTAGAAGAGACCATGGCATCCATGGGTGGCAAAGGAAACTCGTTTCAGATGCCAATCAATTCTCAAAGTGTTGTTACAAGCTTCTGAAACGGGTTTCGGCCTAACTAAAAAAATGCTCTCAAACAAACCGACCAATGCATGGTGGGATCGGGGTCGAGAAAAGCAAAGGCGGCATTACCCTGGATGATGTGTTCACAAACCAAAATGGTGCAGGATCTTATCACGAGGCAGAAAAAAGAGAACTTATTTTAAGAAAAGGCAATTGGATTTAGAAGCACAAATTAAGGAGACTCCACAAACTTTTTGGAAGGCTTTACAGGGGAAATCGGATGCGCCCGTTTTGGATCAACAGGATCTATGGGTTTGGTTAAGTCAATCTACACCATAGATGGAATTGAGAACATGCAATTCCCAGTGCCAGACATGGATCTTTTCTCGGAATTAGATGTGTATGAGACATTGTCAGACATGGAAAATGGCAAACCACATGATGTGCAAGGCATTTGCATCAGTTTGTTTAAATGGGGTGATCACACTCTCACAAAACTTACCAGCTTGCTAAATCAAAGCATCGAGGAGAAGGGCTTCGGAAGATTGGGCGAGTGAAGCAGAGTGCATCAATATACAAAGGCGGAAGATAAAAATCAAGTTGAGAATTGCAGGTACAACTAAACTTTTAGGGGCGTTGCTAGAGAGAAACTTAGTACATGGGCGGAAGCTAATGATAAGCGAGCTCCTTCACGAGGCTGGTTTTAGAAGAGAGCATAGTACTTTGGATCATGCGCTTATGCTCGTGTTCTAATTGAGCGAGCTAAAGCAAAACGAGGGCCTGTATGTGGCTTTCGTGGATTTCCGCGAAAGCATTTGTCTGATTCCAAGAAAGGAATGGGGGAGAGAATGATCAGATTGGGGTCCCGGATGAACTCAAAGGGGATCTCTCGACTCTACTACGAGGTATTAGTGACACTATCGAGATATGCCAACCTTGATAAAAAACAATATAGGTGTTCGCCAAGGCTGCCTACATCTCCAATGCTATTTGGCTTATTCATTGATGAACTTGAGGAGTGGATCTGAGAGAAATCATCATCACGCAGTACCGGGCTTGGGCGGTATGTGATCAATTGCTACTTTATGCGAGGGCCGATGTTGTTACGCTGGCTGAAAAGAGACATGTCCTACAAATGAGAGTCAATGTAAAGAAAACAAAAATTATGCAATTTGGAACCCGGGATCGGTCATATTTCATATACAAAGGAGAGAAGATAGAAACTGTGGAGTGTTTCATGTACTTGGGCATTGACTTCGCCTCAAAGTATACATGAAAGGAGTGTATCAAAAGAAGGGTAACAGGTGGAAAATCTGCTCTGTATGCTATGCTTTCAAAATGTACCAAACGTTTTCTCATGGAGGATCGGGGAAAATGCTCTTCAAAGTTTTAGTGCAAAGCTGTAATCCTCTATGGTTCGCCCATCTGGGGACCAAAAACATCTCAGAAATAATGGGGGCAGGTCGAATCTGTTCAGAAATTGTTTATATGCGGGGAATTGGGTATCAAACATACCACACCATATGCAATCATTCTGGCAGAAACTGGCATGTTTCCTCTTGAGCTAGAGGCCTTGTATCAGGCAATCAATTTTGTTAACAGAATTAAAGAGGAACCAGAAAGTAGACTTTCTTATCAAGCATTACAAATATCAACAGAGCAAGGATGGTTCCGAGATCTGCGGGAATGGGCCAGCAAATGGGGAATTACAGATATAAATTGGTCGAAGGGGAAGAAGGAGGCACGGGTTTTGCTCCAAGAGCTGGCTGTCGACAAACTTTGGTCCACACCAGGGCGCAGGATGTCGCACTATAAAAATACGGTAAACACCATGGCGGATTATGTGGAGCAGGCATACTTATCAGCATATATGCCGAGAAGAACCAGACAAATAGTATCCAGATACCGGGTCAGTTCACATAGATTGGAAATCAAAGTGGGCAGATGGCTCAAAAATCCCATTGAGAATCGAGTTTGCAAGTTATGCGACTTGGTTTGTGTAGAAAGCGAAGATCATGTCTTCCTTTGCATGCTCGGCTTTACGGATATTAGAAAAACACAATATCCATCTTTGGAAGTTTTAGTTCCCTCTTTGCATTAGATTTAGAAGAAATTGGATGTTATATCAAAACAATAGATGAACATCGTTCATTTCTATTGGGAACCTTGTGAAAATATTATCTCTATTCAGGCTCTTTGGCCTTTAAGGCCCCTCAGGGCAATGACATATAAGAATAATAATAATAATAATAATATTTGATCAAGGATGCATTTAGGGTATTTAGGAGTTTAGGAAACTATCAAACAAGCTATGGTGAAGCTTTCTAGATGGGATAATATAAATTAATTCAACAAGAAGCGATTTCGCTGTATTTTTTGTTGTATGATGATAAAGGTGATGAATGCAGGCAGTTCAAAATTGTAAAGCATGCCACAGGTTGCGCTACTACTCCTTGCAAACCAAAGAAAAGATGAAGCCCCATGTTAAATTCTTCAATCCGGCAGAATTGAAGAGTTTTTTCTTTGGGCAAAAATAAGACTTTACGTATAGGGGAATGGAGGTTGGACTGCATTCTAAAATTTGCAGGTGGGGTCTCGCGACCGGCGTTAGCGGGGAGCGGGTCACCTGCAAATTTGGGAATGGAGGACCAACCTCCATTCCCCTACAAAATAGAAATAAGTGAGTAGATTTTCGTAGAGTTTTTGCAAAAAACACCTTGGTCGACCCGGATGAGCAGATCTAGTGAAGAATGATCCGGTGCAAAGGTTCTTTGCGGTCGGTGAAGAAGAGGAGGATAACCCTCCTCTTGAGATGATTATGGCGAGATAACCCTCGAGGCGGCGGTCGAGAGGGTTATCTACCATATCACTCGAAGAAGGTTAGCCTCCATAAACATCGGTGGGGCGATTATCACCATAGATATGATAACTTCCTCAATCTCAGCAGGTGGAGTTGATAATCCTTTCGGGGGCGATGGATTATCGAAATAACCTCCCCTGTCAAGATCTTTGATTGAGCGGTGGAGATTGCGGCGTCGGATAATCGCCGCGACACCGGATGTTTAAAGATCCATCGCGAAGGGTTGTTTTAGACCACGACTTCGCTGCAAAGAAGAACTCACGAATCATGATGGCGGTGCGAAGAAGAATTCGAATCGTGAAAACGACTATGAAGAAGAACTCATGGCGAATCGATGCTAGAAGAAGGGTTTTTCGGTTGCTATGGCGGCACTCACGAAGAACCCTAAAAAAAAAACCCCAAAAAAACACGGACCACCGGTCAAAGCGGAATGAGGAGCCCGACTTCCATTACGCTATATTGGCTAGTGCTACATATAAGCGTAGGATGGCGCCGAGGGAATAAGAGGACCCTATTTGTATTTTGGAGCTAAGAGAAAGGGGCATGGTGAGAGCTGGGCCAAGCGAAATAATAAAATGGTTTAGAGGATGCACTACATTTCAAATGATGCAATGACTTATTACAACACAACAGTAATTTAATGTGTAACCAAATTTTGTGGGAAAATTATTCTACAATATCCAAAATCTAAGACATGCATACCTTTCCTAGCCTCACTACCTAACTGCTAATTGGAGGTCATGCACATTTTGACAAGATGGACATGATTTATTCCATCCTCAATAATTTGTAAACCAAGTCCACAACCGGAATTGTGACAGAAGCATGACCTCAAAGCCTAGATTCTGACGTGGAAAAAGTGCCACTGTGTGGCAGCACGAAGGCACTATTGACATGCCAAAATCTTGGTCTTGAGGTCGTTCCTGCAACGTAAATGTAAAGTGATAGAAACTCAGTTCCAGTAGAACAAATAGAATACAGGGTGAGGTAAATTGAATCCAAGGTAGAACAGTTGGTATGCTCAGTAGAAATGTAGAAGACAAAGAACGCAAAGCCATGGCCAACCAATTTTTCGGCCAACAATCATATAAAAAAGTTTGCCATGTGGCAGATCGTTATTGGCTTCGTGTACATAATTTTTCACCTTATGTAGGTGCAGGAAAAGAATAACAAAAGAGCAAAAGAGTTGTTGATGCATAGGGCATATAATTGTTGTGATGTGCTAATGTTGACTTAGAAGCAATCATGGGCAAGGAAGCCAACAAACTAGTGGAGGAGCATTACCTAGCATAGAAGTTAACAATTGACAGAGGATTTGGGCCATGATAATGACGTTGCGATGACACAAAGGTGGTCACGTACAAAAGAGTAGTGGTTTCGTGGCAATCACGAAGGACAACTGGACCGTTGAACACGTATACATTGAACACGTCTAGATGATAAGGAATATAATAGAATGGAATAGAATAAATTAAATTAAATTAAATTAGATGATAAAGAACCAACTTAGTAAAGGAGGCACTTTTCAAGCAGGCTTTTTTAAGGCCACAATTGAGCTTCAAACTTGGGAGGCCACAATTGAGCTTCAAACTTGGGAGGATTTGAAAGATGGGAGGATCAAAGGCGGTCATGTTTCTGCTGCTGCTGGTTGGAGCTACGGTTGCGAAGGGGGGGTGCCGCGGCGGATCCGTAGCGGACTGCGAAGAAGAAGAAGAAGAAGAAGAGCTGATGCTTGATTCAATAATCAACAGAAGGCTGCTCCAAACGACCACCTCCACAACCTCTTACATCAGTTATGAAGCTTTGTCTGCAGACCGGACCCCCTGCCCTGCTGGTTCTGGTTATTCTTACTACACTAATAATTGCCAGTCTACCAATGCCACAGCTGACCCTACTGCCCGCGGTTGCTCTACCATTACCCGCTGTGCTCGAGATACTTCTGATGCTTCAACCTAAATTATTCTCGTGTCCCCCCAATTCTACAATAATTGTAGCCTTGTTTTCTCCCCTCTGCTGCTATTCATTTCTTATTATTTGGGTTCATTTTGGCCTTCCGTTTTTGGTACCGCAATTTGTTGTGTATGTTATCGCCATAGTTTGGTCGCCGGAGGCGTTCTTGCAGGAATTTGTTACAGGAATTTGTTACTGGAGGTATATTACAGGAATTTGATAGCCTAGAATATCAAGGCGTTTCCTGACTCTGCCTCTGACATTCGGTTTTCCCGTTTGAATCTGTGACATCGATTCTTTTCTTTTTGTTGAAAAGCTTGTTTTTTTTTTATTTTTTTTTCCATGGTTTTTTTCTTTTTAGAAAAAGTTTGATTTTTGGTTTACGCACAAAATAAAAATAGGGTCGATTTTTAATTCTCGTTTGCATTCTTATGGTGCCACATGGCACCTTCTTACACAGTGGAATGGAAGTATTCCTCGTGATTATGCAAAAAAAAATTTGGTTTTGTTAAGGGTTCAAAATAGAAATAGGCTCGACTTTTTATTCTGGCGTGCATTCTTGTGGTGCCACATGGCTCCTCCTACACAGCGAAATGCAAGTAGGGTCAACCTATTTTATTTTCTTTGGGTTTTGTTTTAGTGTTCTTTGAGCTCCGCAGTTTTTCGACCGCCAGCTAGTTCTTCAACCACTAAGTGTTCTTCAGGTGTTCTTCAATCATTGCAGGCATTCCAACCATGGAAATAGCTCTTTGATGCGCCACAGGTGTTCATCGCCCAAGTATTCGGGCAATGCCAAAGCACTGCAATACACTGCTGGATCTCCTAAAACTCAAAATCTGCTTAGAAATCTGTCGGGTCTACTCAGGAATCTTCTAAAGCTATGTTTTTGTCAGATCTTCTAGCACCCCCTATTTCTATTTTGTAGGGAATGGAGGTTGGTCTTTCATTCCCTGTTTTGCAAGGGCCCCGCTTCTGGCTAACGCCGGAGACGCCTTACATTAGAGAGACTATAGAGAAAAAAAGGTGCTCTTATACAAATGGTATATTTAAAAATTACTATAACTAGTTACCGTGCCCAGCATTGTCAGTCGTAAGTACAACTAGTCATTTGGTTCCGTATAAATAGGTGATGCTAGACAAATTGGACAAATTAAGTTACTAAAAAGATTTAAATTAAAGCTTAAGTTGGAACTTACTATATAAACATGATTAACTAATACTAGTTATGATGCGAAGCGTTGTCGGACTTTACTAATTTGAAAAGGTGGTTGTTGATTGTTGGTTAGAAGAAAGAATGTAGCGATTTACGTATGCCTCTAGTTGCATATGGTGAATATGTAGCATTATTGGGGTTTTTTGTGATTTTATACGCTTTTTGGCATGGTTTTCCTATGATTTTAGTGTTGTATTCATTGGGGCGATACTAAATAGTATTTCTAGAGTCGCCCCTCTTTTGGGCGTTGATGCGGATTAGCCCGACAATCTAACTTGAGTTGTTATTTGGACCTCTTCATTCATATGCATGAAACTAGAAAAGTTCTTTCTACGAAAAGTTTTGGTGGTGTTGTTGTCGATCGTCCTGTTCATCCAAACACTCTGTCTTCATTCAATGATTTGGTATGCTAGATATTGCTTTTTCGTTTGCTAACAATGTTTGTTGTTTTTATCGTATTTGGAATATCTACCATGGTTATGGCGAAGAAGCGTTATTTTGTGATCTTTGATGGCAAATGTTCATCTTATTGAAAACAAAATGCATTGGTAGATTTCAGGTTTGGTGTTGTTTTATTTGGTGTTGCTTTTGCTAGACATTGGAATTCCGAAACCTGCATACAAATATGTAGCATGCACAAAAAAAGTTGGAGTTGGGCGAGAATGCTGCGTGACGGGGTGGGCGCCATAGCCCGGATCTTGCGGGTTTTCCCTAAGTTTATCTTCACGAAATTTACCTCACGAAAAGCATTGGCCCCTCGGTAAAGCGGAACCATCACTTCACTTTGTTAAGGGCAGAATCTGCATATCTTAGGCCGTCATAGCCACGTCTTGCAGTTTTATCCTTTATGTCTGAAAACCATTCGCCCCTCAGGCCGAAACTGGAGCCATAACTTCATTTTGTTAAGTAGCAGAATATGCCTCACAGAAAACGGCCGCCATAGCCAGATCTGCTGAAGTATTTTCCTGTAAACCCTCCGAAACCTGTGTCTAGCATGCAAAGATCATTTGTTTTCAATATCTACCAACATCAGAGTTAGATTCGGCGCTCGGATCATCCTATTTGATCGGATTTTCAACTTCTATTTGCCACAGATGTGCATAACAAGGTTTAAAATGAAACGCACTTATTTAAGAAGTGCGTTTGAAAGATTCCTTCTGAAAATTTATAAAATTCTGAAATCCCTCTAAAAAGGGCCTTTTTATTACCTTTAGTCCAAAGATTTATAAAACTGCTCGTGAAAACAGACATTTTAAGAAGACTTAGTATTAAGGAAAAACATACACACACAAAAAATCCCATTGTAGAGGGGGAAAGAACTACAATGAAATTCAAAGATTTACTATGGGGCAAATTCGTATGAAGAAATTAGATGCTTTTGTACCTTGTCCCTGAAAATTTTTATATTAGCTATTTTAGAAGACAGGAAATTTGTTATTTCACAACCATTTTGGTTGAACATCCTAATGGACCTTAAAACACATTGGGAGGCAGTTGAACAAACTTCTTGAATGACAAACCATTGTTTTTGCATCACATAGTATTACAATTACCAATACATCCACGATATTTTGTAGTTAAGCTGAAGTTTTAGTTGATGATGCAGTATAAATTTATACCGAGGATACAAAAGTTGAAGTAATGAAGCCATGTGATTACATGCCCTCCTTTTTTATTCTCGGAGATATATTTTTGAACGCACATACCAATCTACAACATGGTGATGCTCAGGAGATAGTCAATCTCCTTAGCAATGTTGAGCATATTCATCACAATTACATCATCTGTAGCAGTGGGCACCATGCACATTTCTCTGGCAGTGAAGTATTCGTCTGCCTTACCCTTTCCTAAATATTTTGTAAATAAATAGGTAAACTTCTGAGGGGTTGCTACTCCTCGCTCCCCTCTGGATAAACCACGTGGTTTCCTTCTAGTCAAACACCTATGTCACCATAATATTTTGGAGTTCTTTGCCTTTAGTAGCAATTTTTTAGCTGCCTGAAGTGAAGTTCGCATGTATGTAGAGAAAAAAAAGTAGAAATAACAACATGATTCGACTACTTTATGCTCTAACATTGCATTACAAGCTCAGAAATTTTAGAACCGTTTTAGAACTTTTAGACTAAAAACTAAGAAAAGTACGTAAAATTATCCCTTATGTGTGTTACTTTAGTAGTTTTCAGTTGCCAAACCCTTTGGCGAGTAAGAAAGACCCCAAAAGATTTTACACGATATATACTTTACCTCTGGACTGCATATATATATACATATATATATATAAACGTTTTATATATATATGCAATTCGGTATAAATTTATACCGATTTCTCAGGTATAGATTTATACCTTTAAGAGTTCTCTTTTCTTAGGATATATATATGTAAGTATGTATATATATTATGATATATATATACACATATATGTGTATAAATTGATTGTCGAAGGTTGTCTAGCGGTATAAATTTATACCGAGAGTCGTCATGGTATAAATTTATCTAGAGAAGCTCAGCGTGTATAATGAGGAGCTCTCCGCGGTATAAATTTATACCGTGGGAGCTCTCGATGGATCGAGAAGCTCTCGTGGTATAAATTTATACGCGCCGAGTCCCTTCTGCGGTATAAATTTATACCGCCGAGTCCATTTTGCGGTATAAATTTATACCATGCGAACTCTACGGCATGTTATATCCGCGAAAAAGCACTACCTATTGTGGTATAAATTTATACCACCCCGAATTTATTTTGAAGGCGTTATGTCCACGCATTGTCATCGCGGTATACATAAGTCTATAGCAAGGCGGATGAGCAAATGAGAGCAAGTATATAAGACGAAGAGCGAGCGTCTTCGACTCCAACTTGCGCTTCAAAGTGTAAGTTTGTTCAATGAGGCATACTTTCATGTGAAAATGTTTGCTTCAATGAGGCAATGTCAAAATGTGTTGCATTTTTTACAGCTTTGTTCACAGTTTTGTACTGATTTTGAAAACTTTGAATAAAATACCTTTTGGCACTTTAGTGTGCTTCTTTTTTTTTTTCAATGTCTATTTTGTTTAGTTTTTGAAAATATTACTATTTCTCAAACCAAACTAGGGGGGCCAAAAAGGGATGTCAAACAATTTTGAATGGAAGCTAAGTTCACACCCCCCCTCAAAAATGATGCCTAAAATTTTTAAATTGTCACACTTGTCACAAATATACCATGAAAAGGGACCTTTTTGGGGGGATTTTAGGGAATCTTTCAAAGATTCCTTTTGAAGTGCGTTTTGAGCAAATTAGTGCGTTTCATTTTAAACTTTGTTGCATGCCTTTAACTTCCGATCTGTATGCATGTTCTAAAAGTGAAGTATTTGCTATATCGGCCTTATATTTAAAAATGGATGCATAAAAATTGCAGAGAGTTTGCTGAAAAACCAGATTTGCCAAGCTTGCACTATTAAGGGGTTTGCAGAGCTTGCCCGGAAATGCGAAACATGGGCTTGAAGTGCTTCAGAGACACAAAATCTTCTGTTTGCACAAGACCTTCATTCTTTTTTGTAAGATGCTGCCGTAAACCCTAACCGTGCCCTAATAATATCTGGCTGTTTCGAAAAACCCATGCTTCCTGGCCTTTGCTTTCTTAACTATTCACCTTTAGAATTTAAAATCTCGCCCTTCCTTTCAATATCTAGCATTATGCCCATTTTTTAAGTTTGTATGGAAAAATAAAACGCTACAAAATCTAGCAAGATATTACAAGTTTGTATTACTCGTATTATTACTACCATTGCAATGCTAGATATTTGTTATAATGTTAGATATTAGTTATTAACAATTGTGTTTTTTTTAATGCTAGATATTACATCTACATATTACAATGAGACGAATGGCACGAAACAGACGAGGCCCAGGCTCAACATCACGAACGGGAGTCATGCAGGCAGAAGGCATCACGTATGCGATAAATCACCCTACACAAGAAAATGTCGTGCAAGCTGAAGAGGCCCAAATCAACGAAGTCACTATCCATATTGAATGCTTGTAAATTGATATACTACTTTTATTATCTCCAATGACTAAATAAATTCATAAATAATATGTTCTTAAAGCGTGTTCAATAAAATTACATTATGGTATAATATTATAGTTTGTTACTTATGCTTCATATTACTATTTGTTTTTATTTGTTATAATGCTAGATATTGCTACATGTTTTACATCCGACATTTTATTAATTACACAACATAACATCAACTCATCCAAGTGTAATTCAACTCATCCAAGTGTAATGTAATGTTGTTTGTTTTTGGCCCCGAAGGGGCAAAAATTTTTTTTAGCTATAACACAAACCATTACATTACACACCTTAAAATTAAATTCCCCCTTAAACCCCCTTTGGTTTGGGTGCATATTCACACGGGGGGTGACGTAGGGCAGCGAGAGCCCCTATAATTATGTTTTGCACGTACAAAACCAACACCATATAGTATATTACCTCAAATCTTATAGTATTTTGCAAATCTTGTTATATAGTATAGCAAATTCCATACATCCATACCCCACAAACGAGGAACTTTGTGTACGGTGTAGATTAAAGAATAAGGGGTGAATATGCCTATCCAACAGCTCTCGTTGCCCGGAGTCACCCCCCGTGTGAATATGCACCCAAACCAAAGGGGGTTTAAGGGGGAATTTAATTTTAAGGTGTGTAATGTAATGGTTTGTGTAATGGTTTGGTTAGAAATATCAATGGTGAGTCTATTAGTTACCATACATATGTGCACTTCCTTTCTACATTAATGATAAAGGCTCAATGTACATTGATGTTTGTAGATTTGATGTTTGTTGTGGTTGTTTACGTATGTGCACTTCCTTTTTGCATCAAGCTGAATGTACATTGATGTTTGTACATTTGTTGTTTATTGTGATCTTTTATGGGAGATGATGTTATTTTATTAGAAAAAATAAAATAAAAAAGCAAAACAAAGAAATTTGAAATTTTTTTGTTTCATTTAAGTACTAGATCACCAGAACTATGGAGATTTTTAAGCCATGGAACCATTGGAGCTATGGAGCTTACGCGACAAAACCCGAAGTCTAGAACCAAATTTTTGAACCAATCTATGGATAGATTACTCTGGAATCTACCCTGAAATTAAGTTGGATCATTTAGTTGAAAAGTAACCACATGGCCTGTACGTCGGATACCAAATTATAGACCTCAAATCTGACCCAAACCCACAATACTGGATTCAATTCTAAGTGTTTCTCTAGCATCCGCACACATACATTGGCTCCTGAGTCTTTTAAGTATACAGTGGTATGGTCAATCGCTAAGGGACAATCTCACGTAGCACAAAAAGATGTATTGAGTTTTCACACAATATCTTTGGCATACATACAACTAGTAAGAGTTCCATTAAGTTGTTTGAATGTTTGAACCGTTGTACAATAAGCAATGAACATGGTATGCATTCGAGCCATAGAAACAATAGCACCAAGATAAGAGCTCATTCTTTAAATGGTATAGCTTGTATATTAGAGACTTGGTAGTGTGCGCTATTTGGGGTTGTACGACACGACTCATGTGGATTGACTTGTTTTCCAATATCTTATTTCGTTAGTGCTAAGCAGGAGTGTGAATGTTGCATTAGTGGGTGGTTTTTTAATTCACATGCTCAAAAAAGCATGTGGGCGACACATGTGCTACACAGGTGCTGACTGCCCTTCATTGCCCTTCAAACTGCCCTTCATTGCCCTTCCATAGCCCTTCAAAAAATCATGAGTGTTTTCTATTATATAAAGGATATAATGAGCATATTAGTGATGCAAATGATGATGACATAAATTATTTGGTGAAGGTGCTTATATGTGCTGTGATGGTCAAAAAACTGGGTAGGTCAATAAAAAACTTACCCTAGTGCCCTCCCTGCATTTATAATAACTATTTGATGTTGGAGACACAATGGGAATATAATTGCACAACTATTTGATGTTGGAGACACATAGTGGGAATATAATTGCATTTTCTGGCTTGTATTGTTGAAATAGGAGTGAGATTATAATTTCATAGCTTGTAACTTTGATGTTGATGATATTATCTAATATGTACTATGGAGAGAGACGGGCCAGCTGTGTGTATGTTGGGTGTGGTATTACCTCATTGTACATGGAAATGGGGAAAGAGAAGATGGGAGAAAAAAAATATAGGGATAGGATGGAGGAAATCAACTATAAGAAAATGGAACATAACAATGTATGGCTTTATCTTCGCTACTGCTACCTGATGGCTCTGAAATTTCTGATGCTGCACAATTTTTTCTTTTTGATCATTTTTCTGCTTTTTTTTGCTGATCAGTCTCTGCCCTTCCAAGAGGACATGCAGGAGGCAATTTTATCTAAGATCCATCCTATTATTTCCCCACAGCCGCGTGTTCAGTTGGAATCAACTATTACTGTCGATGATTTGCATTCTGCTGTAGACTCTTTAAAGAAGAATAAGTGCCCAGGCTTGGATGGTTTTCCTGCAGAGTTTTTCCAAGCTTATTGGAATTGGCTTGGTGATGACATCTTCAATGCTTTCTCTGAGTTTCGCCGGTTCAGAAGCTTGGATAAGATCATCAACACTGGTTGCATTTCCCTTATTCCTAAGTGCAAAGAGCCTAAAACTATCTCGGATTGGCGCCCTATAACTTTGCTATCTACGGTGCACAAGATCTTTGCTAAGGCCTTGGCAGAGAAAGTGAGGGATATCTTGGCAGAGTCTATCTCCTTCACACAATCAGAATTTTTACCTAAGCGTTGTATTCTTGATAATGTGGCTGCAGCTTATGAGGGGATGTATTGGGCGCATCTTAAGGGTCAGCACATTTTATATCTCAAAAGCTAAAGCCTATGACAGTATAGATTGGAATTTCCTACAAAAATGCCTTCTGACATTGGGATTTGAAGAGTTGTTTACCAGGGATGTTATGAAGCTCTATCTTTCTGCTCGGTCTACTGTGCTTTTCCAGGGAGAAGCATCGGCTGTGTTTCCTGTTGGTAGAGGAGTTCGACAAGGATGTCCCCTTGCCCCGTTATTGTTCATTATTGTGGCAGAGTTATTGTCCCAGCTATTCTCTTCGGCTACTCAAGATGGCGTAATTCAGGGATTGACTATGGAGGATGGTTCTCAAGAAGTGTGTAATTAATATGCCGATGATACATTTCTCTTTCTAGTGGCTGAGGATGATAATCTTCAGAATGCTAAGCTTTTGTTGGACTCTTTCTCCCTGGCATCAGGGGTTCTTGTTGGGTGGCTAAAGTGCTCTGCTTTATGGACTTTGGATGTGGATGTTCCTCCTTGTGTTTACGAGTATCCGTGGAAAGTGCTTCCTTAAGGGAAGGCTACTAAGCTCTTGGGCATTCCTGTAGGTATACATATCTCTACTTCAGATGTATGGGATGTTATAGTGGAAGGCCTGCGTAAGCATCTTTTTTGGTGGAATCTGACTAAGCTTTTCTGGCGGGGCGGGGATAGTAGTTGCTAAGGGGTTTCGGCAGAACACTCATGTGTATATGGCATCTGTTGTGCTTGCCTCACAAACAAAGTTTCAAAAGGTTGTCATAAATTGTCGTAACTTCATTTGGGCGTGCAATCTTGAGGCAGTGTAGTTGTGAAGGTTGCTTGGTCCACATGTATCAAACCAAAATTTGCTGGAGGTCTAGGTATGATTGACTTTCATTTACAGAGTAAAATTATGATATCTAAGTTCATTTGTCGCTACTTGGTGGGTATGGTACAGTCACCTGGAATGAGATTAATTGTGCAAGCACTTGGGCAGTGTATTCCTTTTGGAAAACCGGCACTTAGGGCAGTTCTTCCTTGGTGTCTCTTTTATCAGCTTCGTCCATATCCGAATGCTTCCCCCTTCTTGAAGGGACTGCTTGATTCTTAGGAGATAGTTAAGATTAATCCAGGTGTGTGTCCACAGGTAGGTTCCCTGTGTTGGTGGATTCCTCTGGATAATCACATGCCTTTGTGTGCTACTGTACATCCATTGACTCAGCGGCATTCGAGGCTTGCTGGTATTCTTACAGTTGGTGCTTGGTATGAGGCAGGACACTTGTTGACTTGGGATGCTTTTCAGACTAAGTTTATGCTATCTCGATGGGACAAAGCTATGTGGCAAAAGCTGGCTGACATTCTGCCAGACGCTCCTTCACAATCAGTTGAGGTGCCTAGTTGAGGTGCCTATTTGGACTGGTCCCCAAATTGTTAATAATAATAATAATAATGGGTTTTAACGTCCACGGGAAGCCGGAGCTTATGGGACAATTTACAACACACCCAGATGGGTCCTGCCCCCACCACTGTACATGGCTGAAGTGGGTCCTTCCCCCACCAACTTTACAATACATAGTCACTTTCACAACGAGGCGTTGAACCCGTAACCTTGGGTATGGCAGTTTAACGTCAATGCACAACATCTTGTGCATTCGTTATAGAATAGAATAGAATAGAATAGGATAGAATAGAATAGAAATTAACATCCCTTGTGCCCTCAGGCCCCTGGACTTGTGTAGCATGGGCGAGCTCCCTGAAAGGGCGCTACTAGCACATCACGCTGTTCTGATGTAGCCTTTTCTGAAGGCTTACTTTTTTTTATTATTACCAGCATCCTGCTTTATATCGGCTTCGTGGCCGTGCGGTAAGGGAGGGTGCCCGTCTACGGGGCAGATATGAAGACAAATGGGACGATGGAGGTCCTCCACAGCTCAGAAACGGGCCCAAGATGGTGCATTCGATGCCCTTGAAAGAGGGCTTTCTGATGAACCTAAAACCGCCTGGTGCGGTGCCCTGAAACGGGAATAAAAAGGCTTTAAATGGAGCCCCTTAACTGCCCCACGGGGTGAATGAGGTGCCCTTCAATGGTGCATGTTGACCACATGCTCAAAATGGGACAAACAAGTACTCATTTTATAGGTCTCGTTAATGCGATTCTAATGCAAGTGGTCCGCCATGGTTTCGCCTCCCACACAAAAAGTTGTGGGGCTTTAAAGAAAATGTAAAAAGGCGGGAATTTTGAACGGACAAATCTTAGCCGTCAGATTCAACGGCCCTTTCCTCTTAGCCGTCAGATTCAACCGCCCCGGAAAGGGCAGTGCCCCGTTGACGGGCACCCTCCCTTAATGCGTCGTTATCAATCAGCTTTTAACTGAACAATTAGTGTGGAGTTTAGGAGCCGCCTCTTGTGCGGTTCATATTACAAACCCTCTTTCCCTGTGTACTTCGATTAATACGATCATCATTCCCTGGATCGCGTCTGCCATATTTCTCAATGATTCTGTCCTTGTCATCAAAATATGTACTGGTTGCCCCCATCTTATATTTCTGTATCTGTCTCTGATGTCCCCGTATATCAGGCACTCGTTAATCATGTGGTTCTCATCCTCCACTCTCCCAGTGTCACAGATTCCGCATATTCGGTACTCCTTGTCTATTCCCCTCCACCTGCCCTTTTCGATTCTTAGATCGTGACTCCCCATCCTGAATCTAGCCAGGATGTCTCTTCTGTTTTCCTAGTATGTCATCCCGGTACATCTGATATCCTACCTGCTGTTCTGGATTGAAAACTGTCATGAGCCAAAGTGTCTTGGGTCCTGTGTATTTTTGCAGCCATGCTCTTGTAGCTTTGTCTGCCCATTCTTCATTCCACTGCCCTTCGTTTATTAGGTCACTCAGATTCAATCCCATCTCTCTGGTCCATCTTGCCATTTCCTTGAACCACCCACTGCCTATGAGAATGTGTGACTTTGCTGATTCAATGATTGCAATACTAGACAACTTCCCTTGATGGTCTCCTGCATTGTCCTTAATTAGGTACCTGATGGTCCTCTCCCATGCTCTCACCTCCATTGGTTTCTGCCCGGTTTCGAGTATCATGATTGTCAGTGGCGTATTTGTCCGCATCTTAAATTCCTGTTTGTGCCATTGCCTGAGGATTCCTTCCTGTTTTTCCCATTTTTTGTCTGTTAAGCCTGGCCCCCAAGCTTCCGCCCCGTATAATTGTGTCATGGCTACTACTGCACTGAATAAGTAGCATTTGATGTCCCAGTCAATTATTCTACTTTTATTGCAAAAATTTTTCATATTAAAATAGCTCCCTATGGCTGATTGGAACCTCGTGTCTTCCCCTTTAGCCCACTTCCCCGTGCCATGTGCATCATACCCCAGATACCTATATTCCGTTGCTTCCTCTATTTCTGTCTCCCTGTATCTGAAAGGTCTATGCCTATTCTTATGGCCGAAGATGACTATCTTGGTTTTTGCTAGGTTTACTGTTAGCCCTGTCCTTTCACAGAAATTTTCCAATATCTTTACTAGTCTGTGCGTACAGCATAATCGGTACCTTGGTATCTCCTAATGTAGGGGCGTATTCGTCCCCTTGCTGTTCTGCTATGTAACCCTGTAATGCATCTATGTATATCCCAAATAGAGTCGGGGATAGGGGGCACCCCTGTTTGACGCATGTATCACAGTCTATTGGTCTACCTTCTTGCTCCATCTTTGCATATACCCTATGGTATAGTCTTGCAATCGATCCTACCATGTCTCTTGGAGCTTGCATGTCTATCAACCTTTGTAATAGCTTCTCTCTCGGGACTGTGTTGAATGCTTTCATGAAATCTACAAAGCAGCAAATTATTTTCCTTCCCTGTGCTTTGTTCTACTCTATTAATATCCGGAGGGTTACTAGATGGTCTGTGGTTGAGTGTTCCGGTCTGAAACCTGCTTGTCCTTGTGCCCTCAGGTTTCCCGCTTCTGCCCATTTCTTCAGTTTGCTGTCTATTGCTTTTCCGAACCATTTAGCGAAGATGGAACTCACCATTATTGTCCTATAGTTTCCTGGATCTTGTCTGCTTCCCGCCTTGTGTAGAGGTATGACCCTGTTATATGTCCACCTGTCTGGAAGCCCTGTATGTATTATGCCATTGAAAATGTCCGTGACATGTTTCCCTATTTCTGTTTCAGCACATTTTAGTAATTCCACTGTTAGTCCGTAGAGATTCGGGGCTTTGTGATTAGCCATCCTGTTTAAGGCTATCATTACTTCCTGTATGTTGAAACATGGTTTATCTGAATCCTGCAATGTTCGTATTGATATTGGAGATGCCCCTGTCTTATACAATTTCTCCAGGTATTTCTCCCATCCGGCTGCTCCAATATTGTCATGCTCATTCTCTGTTTTCATATTCCCACCTCCCTTCCTTTTAAATCCCCTCCAGAAACTTCGGGGTTGCCTTTTCAACAGTTTTGCGAGACCCCATTGATGCTGCAACAAGTTTCTATTCCGTTTTAATTTTAGTAGTCTTAAGTATGCTACTTTTTCTGTCTGGTACGTCTCCTTCCCTATGTGCTCTTTGGCTCTTCTTTTTTGTTCCCTGCATTCCTCATCATACCATACAGATGCCTTAAAAGCATTGCTCTTCTTGGGTCTTTTCTTTTTCCCGAATACCTCTGTTGCCACTCTCACCATGATGTCATTGAGGACGTTGCCATTGTCATCCGCCTTATGCTTTCCCCATTCCCACCTTCCCATTTCTTCCCTGATCGCTTGTATGAATGTATCCGTGTATTTTTCCTGAAATTGGATTCTTATCTTCGTTTTCTCTTCCTCCTTTTCCCCTGTGCTATCGACCTGTGTCGGCCCACCCCCTTTGAGTGTTAACTGTATAGGTCTATGACTTTCCCTTTTCCCAGTCGGCCATTCCTGTAGCATAAACCCTGCAACTATTTCCACTGCTTGACCATTCATAATTACATAATCCACTATGCTCTTTCCGTGTGCATTTTGGCTCGTGAAGCTCCCTGATCCTCCTCATTTTTGCACTCCATTAGCTATGATTACCCCTGTCGTTGTGCATACTTCGAGCAGTAATTCGCCTTTAGCGTTGACCTCTGCCTTGTCTTCTGTGTCTCTCTTCCACTCCTGTGTTCTTGCTGTGTATATTATCTGACCATCCGTTTCATCAATGTTTGTGCTTTGTGCCTGTTCTTGTCTGGTTCTGGCATTTAAATCCCCTACTAGAATCATTGGCCCCTGTTCTTTCCATTTCATCATGCTCTCCCCCAGGTCTAACAGCTCTAGCTTGTCACTGTTCGGCGGGTAGTATGCTATGATCAGAATTAGGTCTTGCTTGTTTTGCAATTGAATATTTAACACCATGTATCTTTTATTGATATCTGAATGTAAAATACATGCATTATTGGCTATACTATCCTTCACATAACAGGCCAGGCCTGCACTTCCCCTCCCTATCTTGAAATCCTTGTCTTTCCAACATGTGAATAGCTGATACCCCTCTTCCTCCGGCAGCCTTTTGAAGTTGTCCTCCCATGTCTCTACTAGACATATTATGTCGCAGCTGTGGGCACCCTCGAGTCTCTCTCCGTCGTCCCGCGGTGTATCGATGAGTTCGACCACCATATTGTCAGCGTCTCTTCCCTCGAGGCTGCTCCTTTGGGGTCTCCGTGTATTCTGTCCCGTTGCCTGTTCTTCTCTGCCTTCCTCTAGTCTTCATTGTCGGGGTTGGGCCCATGATCCCCGCTTGTGGTGTTCGGTCTTCGTCGGCCCCGTTTCCGCTTCTTTCTGCTCCTTTGTGCTGATTCCCTTCTAATGTTATCGCCCTTAGCGCCCTCCCTAGGACTCTGCTCTCCTGCCCCTACTGTATATGGTCACCAGGGGGTTTATGTTTTCCTTCTCCAATTCTATTGTTTTTGCTTGTTCCCCACATTCTGTTCTTTGCGTCAGGGTAACCTGTTCCCTTACCCTCTTGTGAAGGTAGACTTTGTCGTTCCTGACACCCGCGTGTATCCCTGCTTGATTCAACTCCCTGGCTTTGGCCAACTCCCTGTGCAGCCCCTGGCGTTGCATGACTGTTAGAGCCTCCTGTACCTTGATCCCATTCCTCAGTCTGGATCCCATCCGCAGTATTCTTTCTTTGGCTGCCAAGTCCCTCGATGTCAGGTTTATGTGCCTTGACCGCCCTCTCTATTGGCCTGACCGTAATGCTTTGACCGGTGTTCCTTGAATACTGTCTCTATCACCTCTGCAGTCACTCGATATAGGTCCTCATTAGGTTTCTCTGCTACTCCTATTAGCCTAACGTCATGCTTAATTCTATTCTGCTCCTCAAATTCCATGATATGTGGCTTTATCCTATCAAATGACTCCCATGCATCTAACTCAACATTTGATTTCTCTAATTCAACCAACCTCTGCATAATTTTAGCTTTCTCCTCTTCAATCTCGTCCATCCTGCGCTGCATCTCCTCGTTCGTCCTCTCGACCCCTCCTATCCTCACGTCCATATTGGAGATGGTTAATTTGTTGCGATTACACGTTTCCGCCAATGTGTTGAGTGCATCCACGCTCGGGATTCTCGACTCTAACTGCTTGTTCATCTGTGCCAGGAAATCCCTAAGGTCCTGTTGGCTCACTGGCGCTTTCGCTGCATCTGCTCTCTTCTGCTGGCTGCTGCTGGTGTTATCGGCCATCGTTTCTGGTTACAAAAAACACTGCGGTGGCTCTTGACTGGACTATCGTGATAGAATCCCTCTGGTAAGATATCCGCAATACTTCCTTAGGGGGTATATATTATATCCTTATAAACGGTCTTTTATTCGAAATCACCGTTTAGTTTTTGAATTTTGAATTGCCCATAATCATTAATTATTCCGCCCATCTTCTTTTATTATTCGATCCTCCCCTGCAGATCCTGTTATATTCCACCTTCGTTGATTGGCCGGGGTGACCCTCTCTGAGCCAATCCATAATTCAGTAGTTGCCTACTGTATTAGTTATGCATCCATGCATTTAAGCATTTATGGGTTTTATTGTTGTTGTTGTTGTTGTTGTTGTTGTTGTTGTTGTTGTTGTTGTTGTTGTTGTTGTTGTTGTTGTTGTTGTTGTTGTTGTTGTTTTGTTTTGTTGTTGTTTTGTTTTGTTGTTGTATTTGTTGTTGTTGTTGTTTTGTTGTTGTTTTGTTGTTGTTGTTGTTGTTGTTGTTGTTGTTGTTGTTGTTGTTGTTGTTGTTGTTGTTGTTGTTGTTGTTGTTGTTGTTGTTGTTGTTGTTGTTGTTGTGTCATTTTGGTGATCATTTGGTGTTATATCAAAAGTTGGTTGATGTTGACATTGTCTCCCCCTAAATTTGGTGGCGACTCGCATCCCCCCTCCTCGATGGGGCGTATGTGGTCCGGGTGCGGAATAAATTCTTTGCATCCCAAAGTTTCTACCTTATAGTGGTAACTCCTTCACGAGATGTCCGGGGGGGTTAATGTCTTTGGTTCATAAGTTTTATCCCGCATTTCGAACTACGCCTTGCTTGTTGTAAGCGGCACGTTGACAATCTCGAGCACTGCTTCTTTCTATGTGACCAAGTTCAGCCAGTTTGGTCGTGGTTACTATCTCTCTTCCATGTGGTCTTGACTAGCCAGCAGGTGCTTCTCGCCATTTATCCTTCCACTTGGAGCGACTTGCGACAATAGGCTTTCCACTTAGCTTCGGGTGGTTGTTGTGGTCTATTTGGAAAACAAGGTGAATGTGTATCTTAAAAGGCTTATCAATTAGTGTCGACCAACTTCTCCATGAGGTGCAAGATAGATTGGTGAAGGCATACCTATGTTCCCAGCTTGCTCTTGAGAAAAAACGTTTGATTTTTGAGGAATATTTGAGTATCTTATCTTATGCATAGACAGGTGGCTGCATTAAGTGGATTATCTTTGTTTGCCGAGATTTTATTTCTGTCTCTGCATCTATGTGTGTACTTCTTCTGGAATATTGAATAAGAGTTTGCCGTCCTTCAAAAAAAAATAATAACAATGTATGGCTTTAGTCCAAAGGACGCCCTCTATATACAAATGTAGTAAGATAAATCATGCCATATTACTCCAACAAATGCAATTTGCAAACAATTTTTGAATCAAGATAAGAATTGTCTTCAAACGAACTGTCCTTAGGATTATGTTATAAATTTTCAAGCGAACTGCCGAACCAGACTCATCTTCCAAAACACCTACGACTGTTTGAAAGTGCAAAAATGGAAAAATAAGGCATCCTAATTCATCCCTAGCCTATTGATCATAAGTAGAAAATAATAATTGATCATCAACCAAACCCTCGATCATTAGAACCTTCTATATGCACTTTGCATCCATTCTCCATAATTTTTATTCGCACCAAACCCTTGTTCAAACCAATTAATTTGGTCATCAAAATCGTGTGTCCACTTTGTTACCATTTTATAACATGTACTCTTTAAAGTAGAGGCATGAGTTCATAAGTTCTTATCGTTCTTCTCAAGCTAAAGAAGTGTCAAATGTGTCAGATCTAGTCTATCCATGACTCCTGCCAATTTCATTCAGAACTTCATTTGTGCGATCCGAGTATGCATCGACATTATGCATGATGAGAGTCTATTTGATCGATGACTCGCCAATTTCATTACGAATCAAGCTGATTAGTGCAAGTACATTTAGTTTCTTGCTCCTCTAGAATTCAAATAACATGAAGGATGCAATGGGAAAACATTGAGAATCATGTGAGTGACCCCATAAACAAACTTATCCCGCATATAAGATATACCCTAGTTTCCGATGGTGTTGTCGACGAAAGTCCAACACTGATATCGGGATTGACGTATATTTTATTAAGTATCCGTGAGTCTGCCATATGGTCAAGTGCAATATGTTTAGTTGAGTTTGTTAACCTCTATGAGGGAGTTTCCTCATGGAATCAGTAGCTGGGTCAAATCATAACTTAAACTGGTCGAAGAGAATGAGAAAAATGCATTTCTAGGGTACCTATAACTGTCAAGCTTGAAACTCAGTTTACTTGAATCTTAATGAATTAGTTTACAGCTTACGATTTCGTCATTCACTAAAGTGGAGGTTTTTTTTTTCCCCCCCAGACTTTTAGGTATTGTTGCTGCTTTGCTACTATTGGCATATTGTTAGCTACAGAGTTTCCTCTAAAACCGCCATGAATCCACAAGAGTTAGAAGGACTTAGGCTAGAAGCAGAGCCCCACATGACCCCTAAAGAAGGACTTAGGTTAGAAGCGGAGTCTCACATGAACCCAGAAACCGAGTCCTCTACTCAGATGCAGAGGAAAAAATCAAGACCCAAACAGCCATGGTCTTCCTTAAGACCCGCTTTGATGAATTGGCTTTGTGAGCGAATTTGTGTCGCCACCCCATCTGAGTTAGATTTGATTACTACAACAGGCGAAGGATGGCTAGACTTCCACTCAACTCTCATGAAAGACACTGAGAGAGCTTTTGGGCGTCGAATGATAGAGCTAGAACCTGGAAAGGGTGATTCTAAAAGGTATGCCTGGATAGATGGCAATGTATCTCGCACAACTGGAAATATAATTCATGCGGTAGCAAATTTAACTAGTCCTAAGCTTTTTGAGAGAGGCTCTAAAAGATAAGGTTGTTGCATGAAATACTGACTTGGATTAATCGAAAGCTTAGAAAGGAAACCCATCAACCCCCACAACCTGGTTAAGAAAGTGTTGGCACAACCTATTAGAGCCAAACGTCCTAGTGAGACTGATAAAGAGTGGGGAAAAGAAAAAGGGCAGATGCTAAGACTATATGGTTTGCAATGGTAGATTCCTCTCTGGACAATCAACAGGACTAGAATTTGTTCAGGAACATATGGAACGGTGTACAAATACAATATCTTGGGTTCTAGTTTTCCTAAAGACGAACCCTATTGTATTAAATTTCAGAATGATGACTAGTAACGGTGCCCAGCGTTGCTGGGCATAAGTTGAGAGCATAGATTGGGAGCCCGTAAAGGTTTTCACATAAATGAGAATAACCAAGCCCCATGTTGCTTTGCTACATTTGATCCCTATCAAAGACCAACAAACGTAGTAGAAACATAGTGATGTAAAGGATTTTTAACATTAGAGGGATATGATAATGGTAACTCAAAAATACCATTATAATGAGTAGAGAGTTAGCCAGGAAAACTGGCTAGCCGTTATTTGCGACCGCAATCAAGGCTCAACCGAGAAAAGCAAGGCATTGCTGTGATGATGCTATTGCATGTAAACAACCCCTAAATGGAAGTATCGACGTAAAGGGCACCATATACCCTTGAAAAAGAACAGGGAGAAGATACTATAACATGTACAAATTCAAAAATGATATCAAAAGCAAACAATATTCAACACACAACTATAAAAGTCCTTTGCTATATAATTTACCTTTAATATAAAAAATATATTAGTTACATACTTGAACATCCTTATTTGTTGAAGTATTTGGATAATAGTTTTTTTTATAGAATATTTCAATTCTACTAATCACTCATTCTCTTGTTTTCACTTGTAAATTCTCAAGGATGTAACACCTCACATAGTTGCATTTGTAACATGTTGCAGCATTTTTCTTTAAAAGCACATCCCCAACTTTTGGAGTTTGGGTTTCAATCTCATACTATTGTGGGGGCAACCGTTGTATGGAAGCATAGAGGATGTACCAAATAATATTTGTATTATTCAATGCAATGATTTAAGAAGTGTACCAATTATCATTCAGGAAAGGGTAATGATACCAAATGAAGTCACTTGTGGGTATATCATGAACAGGTTTGCTAGGATCACACAAAATGCATTTAAATGGCAATTGCTATCCAGAGCGTCACCCAACATGAAATTAATCACACCCAAACAAATGATTTACCATATGTATCATCCACGATTTTGCAAAAAAGAAAGTGCTCTAACCATTAGCCTGCATTAGCATTGGTAGGGATCATGTCCACTTTCAAAATTTCAGTTAAAGATTGTCTTCCTGCTAGGTGTTTATCTCCCAGACTTCGTTTCCAAAAATACGGACTATTACTTTGTTCTTACATCCACAGAATCAGAAGAATATGTATATAAATTTCACGCAATCCTGCCAAAAACAATTTATCTCAAATCTGAAAGCAGCAGTTATAAATATAAGAGAAATGGTTTACTAAATCAAAGCAATGAACATGAACATGAACATGAACATGAACATGAACATGAACATGAACATGAACATGAACATGAACATGAACATGAACATGAACATGAACATGAACATGAACATGAACATGAACATGAACATGAACATGAACATGAACATGAACATGAACTTAATATTGACTGATCACTACCAAACATGGACTTGATCTTGACGCTCTAAATCAAATATCTGAAGGAGTTTCTCTGCTCCACCAGTCAGTAATAATGTAGAGCTCTGTACCAGGAGATCTTATCATATTCAGAGCAGTTGCAAGAAACCAGAAAAAATGTACTATGAACACAACCAAAGCAGAAACTCTATTAGATCTTAAGCTTCAGATTTTATTTATGTGTCTCTGGATATGAGTATTGTCTTTGCTAGATAGACAGTTATGGTGGAACATTGTTCCTTGTGATGTAGCAGGGTAGCTTCGCTGCTAAGTTAGAGGGGCTGCTTTCAAGCTCTGGCTTTTAGAAAAGCAGAGCAGAAAACAAAAGCCTCCAGAATCCATCGCTGAGCCCTTCATTTCCGGCCACTCTTAATAAAAATCGGCTTAAAAGAAGCTTAAAAGATCCTTCCTCGAGTGATTCAACTCCATATTCAGTGGCTAGAGGCTGCTAATGCTCATATAACATAGTCGACTAACCAATTGAAGCCTAGATACAGCATCTGAAGGCTAAATCCAGCATTGCCAAATAGAAGCCCTAAAACATCCAAGGCATGATATACTAGTAAAAATTTCACATGAAAAAGGATTATAGCTGCTGCCAATAAAATGCATGTTGAATCGTGGCAAAGCATAGATCTGGGGTCCCGTAAAGAACTGGAGCCAAAAAACCAGAGGGTAAAAAGGGAAAACTTATCTACTCTGTTCAGAAAGCTCCGTCATTCAGCCAATGAGCCTACATAGCTCAAATCGATTAAATCAATGGAAGCCAGAGTTTTGAAGCTCAATGAACTGGGGACGCATTCAAACTCTGGCACATCGTTTCTTACCTGCACAAACACTCGAAATGTCCATTGTTCCACCATTGTTGCAACTCCAAGCCCTCAAAATATCCTGTCCGACTATGGCAGTATGTCCGGCAGTGAGAAGAGAAGCCGCTGAAGGTAAGACACTCCTGCCGTAACTTCGTAACCTATAGCGACGGAACTCACCATTGCCATCCATGCCATGGCCAAGCTTACGCCATAGCCAAGCTTAACCTAGAGCTGCTCCTGCCGCAAAAAAAAAAAACCATAGGAAAGGTAATTAGGAAACGATGCAGATGATGCCACGTGGCCTGGCAGAATCTCAGCCGCCCAATCTAGGGCGCCATTCAAGACAGACATACACTATAATTTTATAATATAGGAGGATGTGTGGTTAGGTACTTGAGGCCCAATGTGATAGTAAAGGCCATGATGAAAGATATGAGGGAGTCACAAATGCAGGTTAGACATGGCTCTATCAAATAATTATAGAACTTTGAACAACAAAATTTCTTGAAATCTACACATAGGCATGCATACACTCTATAACAATTATTGGTAAAAGCTTTCCATCCATTTTTTGTGATCTTCTACAAAATGGACATGTAAGATTTACTTCAACACTGTCCTTCATAGTATTTCTAACTATTGGTGTCTGTGGAAGAGGATCCAAATCAAATGGTTTCTGCATAGTTTGTCGAGCAAACAACAGTCTTGTGAGGCAAGATTTTATCTTGTTTAGCTCATCCAAGATGCCATCTCTAGATATTTCTGAGAGAACTAGGCTATCACTTGCATCCTTTAGGGCAGACTCAATTTCAGCAAGTTCCTTCGTGTGCAAATCAATAACTGCCTCGATGACGACCCTTGCAACCGTAGGTAAAGTTCTGATTAATGCTTGGAACTTTCTAATGTCAACCCCCAAGTGCACGTGCTTACTTTTGAGATCTTTTACTGTGTCCTTCATATCATTGCACTTTTTACTGAGTGATTGAAATTCCAGTCCAAGCTCAGTGTCATCTTCAATTACTGAAATCCATCCCTCCAATTCTGTAGACATTGATGTAATAAGCTGTTTATCAATAATAATCACATGATATTTAACAAGGCTACAAACTTACTTGAAACTTACTGTGAGTATGTAAGGACCCAGCTCGAGTGGATCTTGGTGTCGCATTCCCAAAACACCGGCATAAATGGGTAGAAGCGACTACTCATAAACGTTTAGACAGTTTTGCCCAGTTGGCTAAGGGCATGTCGATTAGGAACGTTATATTTGGTATCAGAGCAGGGCTCGAGTTCGAGTCTCCATGGGGGCAAGTATGACCCGGAATATCGTTGGATGGTAGTCATGACTTGGTCTATGATGCTCGAGGACGAGCATAGTTCTAGTGGAAGAGATTGTAACAGACCCATGGGAGACTGCTCGAGTGGATCTTTGTGTCGCATTCCCGAGACACCGGCATAAATGGGTAGATCTACTCATAAACGTCTAGACGGTTTTGCCCAGTTGGCTAAGGGCATGTCGGTTAGGAATGTTATAGAGTATAAGTTGCAGCTGCATCTAACTATGACTGTAACTATGGCTGTGACTAGACTACAACCTGCAAATGAAGCTACAAGCTGCATACCGAATATAACTACTAACTACACTATAAGTTGCAACTGTAGCTAACAACTGTGGTTGCAAGTTTGCACCTGCAACTTGCAATTAACAATCACATACTTCTAACTTGCTAACAACTAGAGCTTCAAAGCTTGCACCTGCAACTTCCAACTAGCAATCACATACTATTAACTTGTTGAAACTAACGTCAACTCTTATTCTTCACATCTAAGCTTCAACTGCAGCTACCAAATATCATCTACAAGCAATGAACACAACTGTATCTCACCATAAAACAAATTATCTATGAAATTATAAAAAGTAGGTTGAGTGTTATCTGGTACTATTTTAGAATTGACATCCTTGAACATCATATTAGATGTCACATTAGAGTGTATATACTTTGTGAAGATAATTTATCAGCAATGGTTGGCGCATTTGGGGACGCAAACATTTCAGGAACAACACTTCTTGTGTCATTTTCCAGCTCATCATCCGCATCGTTGTTAGTTATTCTTCTATTTCTTGCTGCTGATTTTGCATGATTATAAAAGCTCATCCAGTTAATTTCACAACTAGTGTAATGTAAGAAGAATACCACAGCTAATGCTTGAGGTACCTGCCCTTCAAGAACCTTGTGACGATCTTGTATTTTTTTGTAAAGTGAAAGAAATTCCTCTGTTTTTCTTCAATAACTTGAACTTATAACAAGCCTTGCCAATTACCTTTGGACCCATAACTTTCACGTTTTGTTGTCCTTGACATGCTTTCCCTCTGATTTATACAACTCTCTGTAGCTTAAATCTTTATCGCTCAACTCGAAAATTGCATGACTTGGATCAAGTTCTATGCTTCAAAAAATTATCTATGTTATGCCATAATTTACATTAAACCATTAGCATTCACTCAAGCAAATACCTATGAAAATATAGAATTCAAGATTGCAGGTTCTAATAACTAATTTAATGGCACCACAAGGTTATGCAACATTGAAGGATAAATCTGCTAGGGTCTAAATGCAAATGAAAATGCCAAGTATTCTAGAAGTGGTGAAGCAAAGTAGAATTAACCAAAGATGTGCAAAAAAAGTGAACAATTACATTTTCAAGATGTGTGACGCTCCCCGCACCTATACAATGCTCCCATCGTATAAATACGGGAAATCCCCTCTTCCATGGCGACTATCCACCATAGAAAGGCCCTCCGTCTACTTCGGACCACCTGTGATGGCCAAATGTCCGGGTGAAGGACACGGAAGTGTCATTCGTCCCACGCCTTATATGGGAGTCCTATATAGCGGAAGCGTACATACATGTTAGCACCTGGCAATAATACAAATAGATAATATGCCACCGCGAAGTGTGGCCCATCCATCATCACACGAATAACAACAGAGTACCAATACAACATAGGAAATGCATCAGAAATAAGGATTCTACCGGGCTCAGACTCAAGGGGTCAACTGACAGTCAAGGCCTCCAGATAACAACAGACGGAATCATACCAATGGCATTGGCTGGCATAGAACAATGGTTAGGGTAGTCCACTCCATCCGCCTCTCCTGTGTACACTTTGTAGATAGGCTGAATCATGCTATGACGTGGTTATAGCCTTTCGGAGATGCAGTCTCATGAATTCACCCTATTAGGCTACTCCAGGGTTACATCTCCCCGGTCCAATGAGGCAGGGAGAAAATGAATTCAATCCCAAAACATGACGGTTCCATGGGTAGCTAGAGGATCGTGCCACCACTAGTGACCACGCATCCGTACTCGACTTTAACCCCATAGGCCGCACTGTCGCGCCCATCGAGCCCAAGACGTCCCCTTAGGCATGTATCTTGCAATCCAGGGGGTGTCAGACCTATACCCAGCCCCAACTCACACTATAGGAATCCTGTAGTTAAACTAGGCAGAATTCCACCTCCGTTTCACCATCATGCTCGTGATCTGGTGCTGAATCACAACATAGAATCCACAGCCAGGTGGGCTCTTGTGCGCAGGCCGCATTTAATGGGATTTAAGGGGTTTTAACTAGGAGCATCTCTAGATCTAGATAGCCTTTAGGTCTCTACCCCCCCTAAATCCAATATAACACAGGAGGAACAGAAAGGGAAAACAACAATTAGATACAAACATCCATTATCATCATAAGTGGATCATAGAATAGAACTAATCATCTATCTACTCAAACAAGGGTCAGAAGAATACAAGCTATGCTAAAACTAATCGGTATCATAGCTATCTCTCTGGTTCTCCATCCTTCTGGCTGGAATCAAGGTTGAATAGCAGCTACTCCTCCACCAATTTCCCCCAAATGGGCAAATTGGGGTGGAAGCCTCAATTTGGATGTCCCAAATTAGCAAGCCTGCCTTGCCCAATCGTTTTGGACCAGGTGGCAACTCTAGATTGGTTATTATTAACTAAATTAATAATTTAACCCCTTTTAGTATTAGGTTAAGCCCTAAATTCGAATTAGGGTTTAGAGTTAGGTTTCCACCTTAATATTTAATGAGTTAACATAGCTAACCTTAGCTTATGAATAAGTAATATGCCATTAATTATTCATAGTGATGTGTCATGTATTTATACCAAAAAGGCGTATAAATACGTGGTACATCACATTCTCCCCTCCTTAAAATGATGTTGCCTTCAGCACCTAGACAAGTCTACAAGAACTACAGTTTACGTCGTGGCAACACATTACATATGATAAAGAACGTCTCCCCTCCTTAAGGAAGGCAAGACAGGATCGAAGGGTATCGGATAGTTTGAGAATTCAAATAACTTGAAAGGAATTAGCAAATTGCTAAAAGGTGGTAGAAAATCGAATGCAGAGTTGATATAAAGTATGATATTGTGATGCCTGTGAAGCTCAAAATATATTAGAATAAATCCAATATGAATCGCAAATATGAGTCCGTAAAATAATTCCCAAATCGTTAGAAGAATGAGTTGGTGAAAGTATAAGTTGCAAAGAGATTATCATCGTCAAAGTGATGAAATTTGAAAATGAGATGTAATGTGCAATTCATAACTCTAACAGAATTCATGAATGTTAGCATGAGTGCATGAAAAGAGTGTAAGACACAAGTGCTATCTGATAGTGAGACGTATATAGAATGAAACGTGAGAGAAGATGAAATTAATGGTGGCAATGTATGTCGATATAAGAATTTGACAGGCATTAATGTTAATAATATCGAAAGACTCTTTAAAAGATGACATAGGTTCCGTAGCAACCATTTTTGATACATCAGAGTAGTTTATTGTAATGTGGATTGACTCGAGTAAATTGCGCTGTTAGAAAATAAAAGTGCAAGTTTCCGGGCACAAGATATATCGTATAAAACAATGATACTCTAAGGTTTTAGCTTAGTTGTGAATTAAGCGTGACCTTACGGAAAAACAATCGATTTTGTGATATGGAAGCTAATGTAGCTTCATAGAGAACGGTGAGAGCAGTCATACCCTGCGCCTTGGAAGGCATAGAGACAAGCACAAACATAGTACATGTAGATACTATCATACCTTCAAGTGTTAGGGTAGTAAAACTTGAAAAGAGGTTCAGCCATCGCAAGCCGACAGGCATGTGATGCAGGTATATAATCACTGTGATATAGGCGGTGAAGACCCGGGGGCACCTATCACATAGGGGGTACCTCATGTGCGTGCAAGGGGTCGCCGAAAACCCCCTTGTATACGCCTTGAAAATCTTCCAGAAACCCCATCTCAGCTATATTGAACCAGAGTCACCTAAAAAGGGCCCCCTAGATAAGAGTATATGTATGGTTCAAGCCCAAAATAAACCCTTTGGGTCACTCACCTAAATTGTATGGCTATAACTATGTGAACCGGCTCCCTTGGATGAAGAGTGGTACAAACTGATATCAAAGTGAGGCATTGACATGGTTGTGGGAGTTCAAACTCAAGCAATCACTATGTGTTACAGAGTATGTGTCATGACCTGAGAAAGGGATTTTTTTCTTTTTTTCTTTTGTTTTGAAGGAGCATGAACATAAAGAAAAGTAGTGAAGGGTGATGGTACAATTTACAAACCCAAGCCCTAGAGGGTTGCTGCATGGCACTGTCTAGTTGGTTGGGTCAAGAGAAGTCTATTCTCTGAGAAGTAAGGCGAGTCAAAGCTTAGAGACTAAAAGAAACAGCATTAGGTATGGTTGGTTCTATAGTGCTACTTAGCTCCTGACATGTGAAGTCGAATAAAATAGCATTTAAAGCAGATGAAGATACTAGAGATTAAATGAAGGCAGGGTTGAAAGATTTTTGCTACCAAGGCATCTACAGAAGAAAAAATTTATTTAAACATCAGTACTGAAGAATTCTGTACTTCTAGGGTATTGTTGCGAGCGAATGTTTACCAAAAGAAAGAGCGGATTAGGGTCCAACTTAGGAGATTCTATCTTGTTCAGAAGAGTCACCATCCATCTCGCATTGACACGGTGCGATACTATGGTCGGGGAACCCATTTGCCGAGGCCAATAATGACCCTTGGAGTGAGCGCACCTTGCCATGGTTGCACAAGTCTGGCGGAGTTGTTGCCACCACAACATGGGTTTACGAAAGGCAGTTTTCTAATTTAGATAGAAAACAGAACCACTATAAATAGAATGAGAACTACTATATCCCTTCAAAAAGGAACTTATCCCATTGGTAAAGAGGTTGGCTTGGGCGTAGGAGGTTAGGGGTTCAATCCCACCATATGCATAGAGAAACAAAGCATTAATATGTATAACAAATATATAAAACATATATAATATAAATATGCTTAAGGTTGCCGTGGTGGTAAGGACTTAGGGTTGGAGATAGGAGGTGGCAGGGTCAAAATGAGGGCGGAAAAAAGAATTTTTTTTTTGGTCAATGGGCGCGCGGTCAAACCGGGCGTAAAGGGATTTTGGCACTTTAAATTGAAAACTAATGCTTGCTTTTTCCAAGTATGCCGATTTGGGTTTTTAGCGTATGCTAGAGGGTCGACCAAAGGGTGTTCTAGACTAATTAGGGTGTTCCAGATGCAATGGAACAAAAATTGCCTCAATTTGAGTTTCCTAGAGAAATTATGGCCCCTGGAAGAAAGGGACCGCATTCTGCCGAAAACTCAACATAACCTCATCTTAATATTTTGAATTTTTCTTCCTATCTAGCTCATTCCTCACATAGGCCAAAGATCATCCTACTTACAGATTTGGTATAACTTTCCTACATTGGAGGTCCCCTACTATCTAAACGGTCTAAAGAGTTAGACATGGCCAGCGCTATGATCTGGTCTATCAAGATCATGCTCTGATACCATTGTGACGCTCCCCGAATCTATATGATGCTCCCATCATATAAATATGGAAAATCCCCTCTTCCATGGCGACTATCCACCATAGAAAGGCCCTCCGTCTACCTCGGACCACCTGCAATGGCCAGATGTCCGGATGAAGGACCAGGGAGGTGTCATTCGTCCCATCCTTCTATGGGAGTCCTATATCGCAGAAGCGTACATACATGTTAGCACCTGGCAATAACACAAATAACAACAGAGTACCAATACAACATAGGAAATGCATCAGGAATAAGAATTCTACCCCGAGCTCAGACTCAAGGAGGTCAACTGACAGTCAAGGCCTCCGGATAACAACAGACGGAATCATAATAATGGCATTGGCTGGCATAGAACAATGGCTATGGTAGTCCACTCCATCCGCCCCTCCTGTGCACACTTTGCAGATAGGTTGAATCATGCTATGACGTAGTTATAGCCTTCTGGAGATGCAATCTCATGGATTCACCCTATGCGACTACTCCGGGTTACATCTCCCCAGTCCGATGAGGCAGGGATGAAATGAATTCACTTCCAGAACATGATGGTTCCATGGGTGGCTAGAGGATCGTGCCACCACGGGTGACCACGCATCCGTACCCGACTTTAGCCCCCCAAAATCCATAGGCCGCACTAGCACGCCCATCGAGCCCAAGACATCCCTTTAGGCACGTATCTTGCGACCCAAGGGGTGTCAGACCTATAACTGGCCCCAACGCGAGGACCGACTATAAGCCTAGCACACTATAGGAATCCTGTAGTCTAACTAGGCAGGGTTCCACCTCCGTTTCACCATCATGCTCATTATCTGGTGCTGAATCGCAACATAGCATCTACAGCCAGGCGGGCTCTTGTGCACAGGCCGCATTTAATGGGATTTAAGGGGTTCTAACTAGGAGCATCTCTAGATCTAGATAGCCTTTAGGTCTCTACCCCCCTTAATCCAATACAACACAGGAGGAACAGAAAGAAAAAACAGCAATCAGATACGAACATCCATCGTCATCATAAGTAGATCATAGAATAGAATCTAATCATCCATCTACTCAAACAAGGGTCAGAAGAATACAAGCTATGCTAAAACTAACCGGTATCATAGCTCACTCTCTCTCTGGTTCTCCAGCCCCGATTTGGGTGTTCCAAATTAGCAAGCCTGCCTTGCCCAATCGTTTTGGGCCCGGTGGCAACTCTAGATTGGTTATTATTAACTAAGTTAATAATTTAACCCCTTCTAATATTAGGTTAAGCCCTAAATAGGTTTAGGGTTAGGTTTCCACCTTAATATTTAATGAGTTAACATAGCTAACCTTAGCTTATGAATAATTAATATGCCATTAATTATTCATAGTGACGTGTCATGTATTTATACCCAAAAAGGCATATAAATACGTGGAATATCACAAGATGCATATCTTGCAATGAAGTGGAGGAAGTATTAGGCTCCAACTGTGTATCCAGAGTAGAAAGCTGCACCAGATTACAGTAAAGAACAAGTTTGAGAATTCACAACCAATATTTATAATTCTCACAAAAATTTGAGAATTCTCTATTATTTATAGTTCGGATTCTCCTATTATTCCAGGATCAAAACATTCTAATTTGTTTTATAAGAAGATAATAAACAAGTATTTGTTTCGCAGGTTTCCATATTGTTGCTTTGTGCTTTTGCAACCTACCTTCTGATCCCTGAGAAAGAAAATTTGAGAATCCATACCTTGCAATGACAAGGAGGAAGCGACAGCCACATGGAGCAAGGAGGAGCAAGGGGGAGCCAAAGAATTCGGCTGCAATGATTCCCCTCCATTTTGGTTTCTTGCTATTTCCATCGAAAAGCATCCCTCCCTTAATTTTCAAAAATTATATAAGTTCTAAACATGTTAGAAAATATTGATACCAAGGCCTTTAGGGTTAGAACCAAGACCCTTAAGCTAGATATAGACTGCATTTTGTATTCGTCTCAGCTTAGTTGCCACTCTTAACCATTACAAACTTTTCTAATCTACTTTAGCTATAGGACCTAGTTAGATTGCATTGCCTTATATCATAGATATCGACCCTCTTGAATAACCATTAACAGTACCTCCACAACATCAGGAATAATCCAACTGAATGAAGAGAAGCAATCTAACAAGTCTAGCCAACTTATTAGATGGCATCAACTCAAAGAAGAGGGTAATAATTAAGAAAGGAGAATTTCTAGAGTATAGATTAGATCTAAAACGAGAGTAATTACTTAATTGCATAGTCTTTTGTGACCAAAGAAAATGTCATGTCGACAAAACCTTGTGCCCATATGGCTCATGTAAATAATTCTTTACTCCATAACCTTGCATTTGCTAGATGACAGACATCTTTAAGAGAAAGACTCTTAAGTCTAAGTCTAGGCTAGTAATTATGGCAAGGCTGAGCAATTCACAACATCAAAGGAAAAAGAGTCAACTTCGACATCAGCTTAAGCCGAGCAAAGCTAAGCAGGGCACCGAAGTTAAAGGGCATTGGCAAGTATGACCTCATATTCGAATATTTAAAGCCAGCTAAGCTATAGATTGTTATAAGCAAGAAATGTTCATCCTATTACCAAATGGCAAGCACTTTACAATCAAAGTTAAGGTAGTCATTCCAGTCATGCAATACATGTCAGCGAAATAGCTAGGCAAGTAAATTAAAAAAATGGTCATATACATTCTTAAGTTGGAAGTCATTGACCTCGACGCAAGAGTAAGAAGGAAGATGCTATTTTCGAACAGTTGCCTAGGCCAATTGCTAAGCTAATCAAGGAGTTATATGATATATTTCAAGATGAAATTTAAGACCTTCCTTATAGAGGCTTAGAGTGTGAAATCACTCTTGCACCATATGCAAGGCCGGCCAGCAAAGCTCCTTATAGATTGAGCACTCCCAAGCTAGCAAAGCTCAAGAAGCAATTGTAAGAGTCGCTTTAGCTCGGATTCATTCGACCAATATAGAAGTCGCATGATGTGTATCGACTATAGGCAGCTCATCAACTAGACGATAAAGAACAAGTATTCCTTGGCAAAGGCAGATGACTTGATGGATCAACTCCAAGGAACAAAATTCTTCTTTAAACTTGATTCGAAATCTGGCTATCACAGGACAAGAAGAAAGGAGAAAGACATTCATAAGACCGCCTCTAGATTGTGGATGGGCACTATCCTTTGATCTATCAAGTGCCTCCCCAACTTTTAAATGTATGATGAATGACATCGTCAAGATCATCGTCATTTTCTTTGGCGACATCCTGATCTATAACAAATTGATGGAGGAGCGTATAGTGCAATTAAGAATCGTGTTTGAAAAGTTGAGATGGCACCGTCTTTTTGCTAAGCTTTGAAATATCGTTTTTTTTTTTTTTGAAGAACTATGTCATCAATATATTAAAAGAATGGTAATGTTACAAAGCAAGTGAGGAGGAAGGAGAAGCGCCCCAAAGAGGCAGGCGATACCTCGACACTCCACAACAAACTCACAGAAAACCTGCAACTCTACTGCTGTACAAACCGACCATCACCATCTACAACACCTAAGAAGTCCCGCCAAATGGCAAACTTCCGCTCTACTAATCCTGGGAACACTAGAAAGCTTTGAAATAGCTTGTACCTGAGTCGAGGAATCAGAGAGGCTGCAGGCTGCTGAATCCCATGAAAGATCCACAACCGCCGCCGCTTCCAAATCAGCCACACCAACCAAGCCATGCACGGATGTAAAGGCTTCTTTCATGCAAAGCGGCTAAGCACCGGGATACACATGAAGCGACAAGCTGGCGGCTAGTCAATCTCACGAAGCAGGCCCTAACCCAATCCCAGGCAGCCTGCAAGTGAGGGCATAAAACCAGACAATGCTCCACAGTCTCATGATGAAGGCCACAACAAGGGCAGAGAGGGCTCACACCCGGCCTAAACTGACTCACAAGGGCATTCACTCTAATCTGGCAGTTGCACCACCTACCACAAAAGCACCCTAACCTTCGGTGGGGAAGTGAGCTCCATGTCCACGTCCAAACCGAAAGCCATCGAGAACTTGGAAGGCTGCGAGAGACCACTTGCCGAAGGGGAGGCGGTGTGTCATGAATAGCCCGACCCGGTAACAAGACCGCACAAAACAAGAAGAGGCCTAACATCTGGATGAACCTTCCAAACACGCACCACCACATCATCACGAGGGACTATAGGTATGTGTAGCGGAATACTCCCGCCACTTGTTCCCGAGATAGCCGGTCCACGCCCCTCGGTGGCGAGAGGCTCGAAAGAACTCCCACGAAGCTAGCTGACCACCCCAATACCAATCCTCCAAGGTTTGGCTCGCCTCCAACGCGGCCTGCGTCCGGAGCATGCAGTGGCGACCAAGGGCAAGAAGTGCTTTGAGGGGGTAGAGGAACCCACAAGAAAGGAGAAGAGTGGTGATAAACTGAGGCATAATCTACACGGAAAGCGGACACACATGATCCCAAGCCCGCAACACCCCGTGTGGAAAAAGGGGATGCATGTGGGAAAGGTCGGAGACCATACAACAATGCCAGGGCAACTCCACATACACAGACGACTTCCCAAAGCGCCACACAATGGCGAAGAGAACAACAACGGGCCGCTTGGCGGGAAGATGCTCCATCTGGGAATGCTCCAAACAAACTTGGAGACCAACACCTTACTATCGGTGCCAAATCAGAATGGCCAAAGCCCCCATCCTCCCGGGGCGGAGACACTTCCACCAAGCCACTTTAACAACAGCCCCTTCATCATCCCGCCCCACACAAAATTTGAACAATCTTATCCAAAGCACGTATCTTACCCTCGGGGAGCTAACATCGCTGAGATCTTTGTATACACATGAGTGCTACAAATCCCGACTTGGCAATAGTGATCCTACACGCCATGGACAACTTGCTACCCTTCCACCAATTGAGGTGTTTACGCAACCCCCGCAAAATCTCATCCCACACCCTCCCCATGGAAACATCCCTCCAAAGGGAATACCCAACGACTTAGTACACACATTACACGGAAGCACCTTCCAAGGGAATAGAGAGCCAAACAAGGGGGAGGCGAAGTCAATTTGGGCCCATAATGCGGAGCACTTACCCCAATTCAGGAAGAATGCCGGGGCCAAGGAGAAAGTATCCAGCAAACCCTTCACATTCCATAAAATTCCTCTCTTACGCCACCAAGAAGAGGAAAGTGTCATCGGGGCGGTTAATAATCTGCTTTGGCTACCATCCTACATCGAAGCCCATCCACCACCCCCTCCTCCCTTTGCATCCAAAAACAGCGGACAATGCCTCCGCCCTGTCGTAAACAAAAGCGGCCAAAGGGCACCCCGGCGCACCCCTCTCCCTAAGGAGAAAAAGGCGGAGGGTTCACCACGGCACACCACCGTAGCCCGTCTTGACCTATGTAGCTTCATTTGTCTCACGTAAAGCGTGGACCACAGCCCAGCGCTAACATCATGGCGGACAAGAACTCCCAGCGGACACTATTGTAGCTTTGGCAAAGCCAATCTTAAGATAGACAATGCCTTGACTGTTCTCTGGCCCAATAAAGGCCCTCACAAGCTGCGGCAACATTAGTCAAAATGTTCCTCCGGGGATAAACCAGGCGCACCTTACTAATGGAAGAAGTCAACACCGGCTTCAACTTCTCTGCGGGGCTTTTCGCAATAATCTTATACACAAAAAGGACAACAAGGAGATAGGCCTCAATCATTAATAGTAGAAGGTTGCTTAACCTTAGGAATCAAGGAAATGCATGCGGTATTCAAGATCCTATCCATTTGAGAAGGCTGCAGCAACTCAAGATACACACAGTGCGGAGACTCACCAGCCCACTTCCAATAAGTCGAAAAGAACTCCGCAGGGGATGCCATCCAGCCCGGGACATTTATCCTTGGCCATGCACATATATGCCTCAGCTAAATCCTCTCTGGAGAGCTCCTGCTCCAAGCTCTGTTGGTGGTGAGAATAGATGGCTTAACCCCCCAAAACAAGCTCATGCATCTCCTGCTCATAGGGAAGAGTGCGCTGTGCGAAAAACCCTGAGAAATGAGCATGCACATACCTCTATAAATCAGCGGGATCCTCCAAAGTCCGGCCATCGGGCAAAGCAAGGGGCGCCATAGATCTTTGCATATCATGCATTACCCTAGGCCACGAAGAACACCGAGGAACTTGTGTCCTCCTCCTTCAACCCGGTGGGCCGCCTTCGCAGCGCCTCCACGCACTTTAACTTTGCTCGAACAACAATACGTTTGCAACCTGCTTGCATTTTTCCCTAATGCCATCGGAAGGTTCGTAGAATCTCTCCAACTCGATAGAGACCATGCAACTCTGCCGCTCACGGTGCACACCGCGCCTACCAAAGACCTTGGCAAAGCGCTTCACCCGGCCAATGCGGTCACCATACAGACATACCCTTCAGAGATGAAAAGGTATCAAGCCACAACTCGGCAGACCGGGGGCGAAATCTGCATCGGCGGAAGCCGGGTGTTCAAGCGGAACTACCGTCCTAGAGGGCCGAGAGGCAACCGCACCCTGACTGGACAAAACCTGAGGGTAATGATCAGAAATGGAGGTAGACAGAATGTTACTCCGGCGCAAAGAGAGCACACCATCCAGTGTGCATGGGGAATGTAATCCAACAGATTGGACCAAACCCCAAACTGAGCAGAATGCAAAATATATGCATCAGGCTGCGCCACACTCTATCAGCAAGCACTCACAAGGCAAGACACGAATACACCTCAATTGCACAACCAAATCATAATCAAGATAATCTGGAGGTTCATCCTCCTCTTCATTATTTATTTCTTCCATGGAAGATGCACTCTACAACAGATCTTCAAGAAAACTCCAAGAGTGAGAGAGAGAGAGAATGAGGAGACGTACCCCTCCTCTTAAACTTACACATCAAATCTCCTCCATTCATCTTTAAGCAATCTCCACCATTAGATCTCCAATATAAGGCAAAGCCACCAAACATGTAAAGGGTTTTCGTGTGCAGATGACAGACATTGAAATCCTACCCAGGTTAAGGCAATATAAAATATCAATTGGTAATACCCAGGAACATCTTAAGATATTCGTGCACTAGCTTCACTGCATGCATTCGTCATTTTGTTCAGAGTAGCAAAATTACCAGTTATTTAGTGGCGGGATTGAACCGCTTCAAACCAGGTAATAAGATATACACTATGTCAATCAATACACATATGCAGTAGCATTCACAACGGAATAACATCAGTTTTTCCTAACCTCTTAGGCAAAGGAATAAATCATTGTCAAAACCAGTGACAACAATTAACACCGTAATGGAATGCAGCATTAATGATTAAACATTTAGAGTATGCTATTCATAAGGAATAATCTGAGGACAACAGAGTTATCTGCAGTATATTCAATATGAATAAACTAAATATCCACCAATAAGTTATGATGCAGCCTTACAGCAGTAATGATTTAATACTTAGATATGGTGCGAATAACAGTTAACACATAATATAAGGATCTGTTCATCGTATTAGACTTGAATATAGAATGTTCTACAGCATTTATCTCAGAAATAAGTTATGATCTCATAAATATAAATCATATTCTATATTCAAGTCTAATACGCATGAACGTATCCTTATATTATGTGTTAACTGCTATTCGCACTATATCTAAGTATTAAATCATTATCTTTGTGAAGGCGCATCATAACTTATTGGTGGATATTTAGTTTATTCATATTGAATATACCGCAGATAACTCGTTGTCCTCATTATATTCTTATGAATAGCATACTCAATGTTTAATCATTAATGCCGCATTCCATTACTAAGTATTAATTGTTGTCACCGGTTTTGACAATGATTTATTCCTTTGCCTAAGAGGTTAGGAAAAACTGATGTTATTCCGCTAGAATGCTATCGTGATATGTGTATTGATTGACATAGTGTATATCTTATTACTCGGTTTGAAGCGGTTCAATCCCCCCACTAAATAACCGTAATTTTGCTACTCCGAACAAAATGACTTAATGCATGCAAAGTGAAGCTTGGTGCACTAATATCTTAAGATGTTCCCCGGTATTACCAATTGATATTTTATATTGCCTTAACTCGGTAGGATTTCAATGTCATGCGGTCGCGAGACACAAAACCCTTTGCGGGAAGCATAGCACCGGTCATGCCTAGCATACGCTCGGCCCGCACCAATCGCCTATTACAATAGGTGAAAGACAAGTCCCGGGGACCTCAACCAAGGCCAAATCCTCCAACAAACGAGACCACTTTGGTCCCTCTCAAACCCATGCACAACACGGATTCCGGGAACCAGGGCGATCCTCTACTGGCTCTACCATATTGAAGTCCCCTAACAAAGAACCAGCGACCGCAACCCACCAAGGGCTCGCCAACTTATTCGGTTGTGGGCCCATAAAGCACCCGTTGAGAAGGCTGATTAGGGGCATAAACGATAACAATCCCCCACTCTTGCCCTCCCTCCAACCACTTAATTATTGCCCACCGACCAAGCACATGCGGCTGCCAGTGCATTGACCCGCACATCCATCCTCCAAGCAATAAGAATACCCCCACTAGTCCGGGCGGGAAGAAGAAGCAATAGAGGCAACCGCCTATCAACCATATTCATGAGCACGGACATATCACCTGGCTGACACTTATGCTCTGAATGCAAACAATATCGAGGGCCTTAGCGCCAGTGCCAAAGAAACACGGGCCCTCTTACTACTAGAGGACCGCACCCCAAGATATTCCAACTAAGGATCGACCTATTCATCCCGGGAGGAGAAGTATCCAGCCCCACATGCCTACCCACCAGGCCATCAGCCCACTCCACGAGTCATCATCTAGAGCCGAGGATTAATCAAAGCAATGTGACCCACGGCCGCCACGTGACATTCCACTTTCAACACGGTTGGAAGTCCCCGTGCACCTCCATAGAGTCATGGTCCACACTAGTCTCTACCTCCAACCGGGCTGCTCCAGCCACCTCATGCTCAAGACATACCGCTACCGAGGACATCCCCAGCGGGGATCACGGCCCCTCCCACCTTTGGCGGTCCGGGGAATATCGCCATAAATACGTATATTCACGGATCCGTCATACAAGTCTATCTTCATAGCCTTGTATACCATAGATTGTGGCACTAGGGGCATGGCCAAGTTATTCTCATAACTTAGCCAACCATAGGTTAGACCATTATCCACGTGGCCTTAATCTATTGGGGCACCCGCCACACATGACTCACGATTTGGTGCCATTGGCATCCTAGGTGGACCTAACTTATATAGGCTGAAACCCTAACCCTAGGCCTCTTTCCAGCCCTAGCACCCAGAGACTCACCTACTCGTTCGGAACCCCGTTTCGAACATCGTTTGTTGTGGCATAGGCTGGTGCAGCAGCCCCAGCAGGGTAGACTCGTTCTTGGAGTAGGAGCAGCATCTCGTGAGTCGAAGACTATGGAGGCACACCGGATCGGAGGGAGAGCTTCGAGGGAGGCGGTATGTAGGATAGTAGTTGTGATAGCTTATCACGGAATTAGCATTCCAGATATGCTAGTATCTTGTATCTAGAGTAGAGCCATCCTAGAACCCGTATTCAACATCTTGAACCCTAATCAATGAACCCTAACCATTAGTTAGATTGTATGATTAGGTTAAGATGTTCTTCTTATGATCATTCTTAGGATATGATGATTATGTGATGTTGGTTGATCATGTTTGCTCCTCTTGTATTGGGAAGGGGGGTAGAGACCTAGGGCCATGTAGTATGCTCCTAGAGTAGATCCCTTAGTTCCTATTAGTTAGGCTTTGTGCATAGGAGCCCACCGGGCTATGGAGGCTATGATATGACTCAGCACCCGGATACTTGAGGGGGCTAGAGGGAAAGTGGAGGGAGGATCCCCGCCGAGTGGGGGCTTGGGGGATCCCATAGTGGGCTAGGCTTATGGTCGGTCACTTCGTGTGGGCGAGCATGGGTCCGACACCTCACGGGGGCAATGGTGTTGCCACTGCCTCTCGAGCTGCAAGGGAGGGCTTGGCTCTCGTTTTGGGGGTTGATCAGTGCGAATCGTGGTGTCGCCCGCGATTCTCTAGCCGCCCACGGCACCTCTAGACCACAGGAAGGGAGATGCAACCCTTCTGCCTCACATCGGACGGGGAGATGCAACCTCGGCGGTCTCGATGGGTGATGCCACCCGGGATTGGCGTGATCAGGAAGGCTAGAGTCCTGTCGAGCCTGATCTAGCCCATCCGCAAAGTATGCACAGGGGAGGGGCGGATGGAGTGGTCAACCCTAGCCATTGTTCTTGACCCTACCGCCATTGCCATGACTCGGTACGCTCTATCTTGAGGCCTAGCCGGTCCGGTCATCCCTCCTTATGAGTCGAGCCCGGTAGGAGCTCTCTGTTTTATGGTTTGTGATTATCATCTTTGCATTGGCATATGTGTAGTGCACTACCCTTCGAGGTAGTATATGTATATGTTTTATGCTAGTTCTGACGTGTTATCGCTTCCGCTGTTATAGGAGCCCATGGGGGAAGGGTGCGCAAGACACCTTCAGTGTTCCCTCCCCGCACTAAGAGTCACCTCGAGAGTCTTGCGGGGTAGCGAAAAGGGCCCATGCGGTTCTTGGCTGGGATGGGGATTTCTGCCGGGTGTCACTGGGCCGTATGTTTAGCGGGAGGCGTCACAATGGTATCGAGCAATGTTCTTGGTTGACCAAGAACTAGCATCGATCATAACCATGAAGTAGTCTAACAGGCCTCTAGGGGTGTGAAATAAACATTTCCACCATCGAACCGCGAAAATGGGGGAAAAATTTTCTCCTAGGTAGTGGGTGGGGACTTAGGTTAAGTGTTAGACGAAAGTTAAAGTGAGTCAAACTCATCTTCTAGTAAAATTGGAGTGAAAATCATGCATCCGCATCAAATTTCACCTACAATGGGTCGAGAAAGAATCATCCCAATCGGAGACCCGGGTGAAAAATGGCGCAAATCCATAATTCACACTTCAAACCATTAGAAAAAATTGGAAATTTCAAAGGTATAATATCAATTTTTAGGTGTATTTAAATTAAACATATATTAAAATTAAGGGTACTATGGGGTAATTAATAAGGGGGCTAATAAGTAGGCCTATTAATGGTAGGAGAATATTCTCGTGGGCCCTTCCTTTTAAATATCTACGACACCTCATTTTTCCCTCCAAACTTTCCTCCACCTTTCTCCCTTGACCAGCCTATCCCCACCGTTTTCTAGACCGTTAAATATGGCTCGAACCAAACAAACCTATAGGAAGCCGGCCCTAGGCCTACCTCTCCATGGAACCTAGCAGCCGGGACGCCATGTAAAGAAGATCCCCGGAGCACCTATGGCCCAAGAAGGGGAAGAGGAGCTTCCCCACCAGCAGCAGCAGCGACGGGGTCAGATCACGATGCCGAGCAGCCCCTCGCCGGGCGGAACACAAAAGAACCGACGATCTCGCCACTTCGGGGCCACAGATAACCGGGTGGAAGAGCAGGAGGAAGAGCAGTCCAAAGAACAGTGGACGGCTGGCCTTCAAGGCCAAGGAAGAAAGGCAAGGAGAAGGCTGCGGAGTGGGCCAAGAGAGGGCCGCAAGGAGGAAGAGGGAGCGAGGGAGGAGCTGCAAGGGCGGCAGGAGCGGAGGACAAAGAGAAGAACGACGGGTCCCCGCCAACTGGCCGTGGATAGAGGAGCCTCCCCGCGAGGAGGAGGAAGGAAGAGAGGAGCAGGAGGAAGAAGAGCAGGAGGAAGAAGATGAGCAGTGGGGAAGGGGCGGACCCAAGACCACCTTACCCAAGCAGGGCCTAAGCCACCTAAGGTGGTAAAGAAGGTATATGGCGAAAGCGGCCTCGCTTTGAAGGAGGACTATCTCTACCGGCTACCAAGGCAGCATATACTAAGAATACCTTCGCCGGTGGACGAGGTATAATGATTGGTACCGCCGCAAGAAAACGCCCAAGACCGTGGAGGGAGGGGAGGCCAAAGAACCAGCCCAAAGACCGCCACAAGCCTCGAGAAGCCAAGAAGGTCCACCATGGGCCTAACCCTCGGGCAGACACACCCCGTGTCTTCCGGAGATTAGACACTTTCAACAAAGGCACTAATCTCCGATTAGGGGAAGGCACCTTTTGAGCGACTCATGCGGGAGGTGATGCAAAGAGTTCGTCACCCACTGTGAGTGACGTCGCTCACAACTCGGTGTTGCAAGTAGTCAGCCGAGGCCGAGCTCACCCGGGGCTTGTTTGAGGAAGGGAACCTGCGGCGATCCACGCGAAGAGGGTGACTTTGATGCCCAAGGATATATACTTGGCGTCGCGCATCCGCAAGGAATACCCTTGAGGATGCATTTTTGTCCAAAGTAATGTAATTATTAAGTCTCCCATAAATATAAAATTTTGTTGTAAAGTGACTTCAATTTTTGTATAAAAATGTGTTTGGGTTGCTCAAATTTTAGTTTAGTTGTAGCCATCATGACTGTAAGCATCCAAATAGAATAATTTAGTAAGAGTACTATAGGCAAATTAGTCAAACCGGCCAAAATAGCCGAAATCGGAAGGGGTGTGAAAAATAGCCTTTTCCGCCCTTGACGGAAGGCCCAAATTCAAGATAGCCATCCGATTTCACCATATCCAGCCAAATTTTGCCCAATTAGCCCGAGGAAAAGTTCCAAATTAGGTTAGAAATTCCCAAATAAGTATGTTAGGATCTTTAAATTCTCTAAAACTCTTGATAGAAGTCCCAAAGATCCAAAATCAAAAGGCTATGCGAAATTGGCCTCTGCACCTTGACGGAAAGCCCATTGCACCACCCGGTTTCATGTGCATCGGCCTCTGCACTTTGACAAAATGGGCCCATTCTCGCACACCACCCGGTTTCATGTGCATCACATCGAAAAATTTGGCAAAATTGCAATGAAGAGTTCCGAGTGCATATCCTAGCCTTTTCCATGCATTCTAGTATCTTGCAAAGACTATATTCTAGCTTTTCAATCTATTTGAACCTCATCTTAAAAGAATTCCCACAGTAGCGGGAATCGAACCTCCCACCCACAAGGTTGAACCCCCAAACCCCCGTAGCCAACCACCGAGGGCGGGCATCGCTTGTGTTTAAATTAGGATTCTTAATTAAATTTAAGCTTTAATAATGTTAAATAATATTAATGGCCAAGCTTAGATTTAGAACCAAGAACCTTAAGCTAGATAGAGACACAGCACTCATCATAGCTTACTTGTCGCCTTATCTTGCTAAGTGTCTTCTTTCTACATGTAGGTAGTATAATTAAACCTTTTCATAGAAACCCGCCTAGTTGCCAAGGCCTTAGAAATTGTTGTCACACGTTGGTAGGGTACACCAACACACGTTATAGGTGCACTATCATCAAGTGTCTTCAGCCATGCCTTGTATCATAGATAATTATCTAGGAATTCATTCTATTTAAGTAATTTAGTCTTAGCACACCAAGTACACTCAGTGAATAAATCTCCTTCTACCACCCCCACGATAGTAAATAAGTACCTTTCTCAGTGCCTAGTAGAGTGCCATATGCCAAGTGGGTCATTTGAGGTAGAGTGGATAAAGGTATAAAAATTAGGGTTTGTAGAGTAAGTAAACGTAAATAATTGTTCTTGCGGTAGTATTAATTGCCTTGTGCTTAGGGCAGTAAAATAGGTCAGGAGAACCTTCGTCACAGATCCTCGAGCCTCGACATTGGAGAGACTCGACAACATCAACGAATTGAAAGAAGAGGGCAAACTATGGAGGAAACTTCAACAAATCAAAGGCCAAGATGGTGTACAGGGAAGCCCGAACATGAAAAATAAAGGAGAGCCTATAGGAAGAACGATTGCGACATCAAGATTAGACATAAGAATTTCCAAGAGGGCTATGCAACAGCCAATGGGCATCGTGGCACTTACAAAATTGATCACATTAAGGGAGGAACATCTCCTAGTCAAGTATACTCTCCAAGTGCCATATTGTCTCGAGGAAGGGCCGACATCAATGACTAACGCCACAGCTACACCACCAACAAGTATACTTCATCGACTTATGATATCAAGAGCCCTAAAAGATGAGACTGGATATACCTCCGAGGAAGGGCAACTATCGCAGATATACAGGACATAGTAGTATCAGATCTAGATTCCAAGCAGACACATGCTTTGACTAAGGAGGTATTGCAAGCCAGCAAGGGTAGGCTCCTCGGAAATAGGAATATGAATAGACCGCAACAAATTTCTTCCTCATCAGCCCCGATACTTCAGAGCGCCTACATCAACCTCGGCAACACCATCGCAATCTCATGATGATCGACAATCTTCTACCTTAGAGATTGGAGGTCAAACACCATCAAGAAGAGGCATCATGGGGGACAAAATACCAAAGATTATTAATTGATCACCAAGATTAGTCCCCGCAGATGGATGCACATAAACTCCTCTCAAAGAAGAGAAGTTGCACGGTTAGAAGGGGTAAAGCACTCAACATTGTCATCAGCCTTATAACAACAACATGCAACCAGCAAGACGAAGAATAGAATCGACAAGGTCAAGCACAACAATAGCAATTCAGGAGTTGGAAGAATCATCCTCTAATCTCGTGAACCTCCAAGGCGGATGAGCGACATGAAAGATTCAAGAATGTGAAGAACATTATCTTCAAGCTCTTGGGATGCGAACACCGAAGAAGCTATGTTATCTACATCAGCAAGTCCACTAATAGGGATAATGTTAATGAAGGTAGTCAAGATCAACATTAAGGACGAAAGCAGAGTCAAAATATGTTCAATAAAAGAAAAAGTGGCACTTGAAGGACCATACAGCAACTCCAAGGATACCAGATTCTTTTCAACAAATTATGGATCATCGCCTTGCTACTCCAACGACTAATCTACTCCAATGACATCTACTCCAACACCAGCTTTGAGCAAGCTAGGGGACCTATCAGATAGTTGAGTTTCTTAGAATTATGGGTGATAACATCCATGATGGGATGGGGACGAAATTTCGAGTAGAATTTTTTTGTCTTTTCCTTTAGAAAGATGGACCCAAGAATGGAGCAAAGCTTCAAGTATTGGAAAGAAAATGTATGGAGTACAATAATTGTATACATTGCTGGCAGATATCCAACATATTGGAACCTCTTCGTGAACTTGATCACCTCGCTAAGAAGGATTCAATAATAGGATAACCGTCGACCATGTATATGACGAAAGTACTTTCAAGCAAAGATAAGGAATAATCCGACCAAATGAACGGAAGCAATCTAATAAGTCCGGCCAACTTCTTAGATGGCATCAACTCAAAGGTGGGACTATTTCAAGAGGGCAATAAGTAAGAAAGGGGAGATCCTAGACTATAGATTAGATCTGAAACAAGAATAATTATCTAACCATATAGTTTTCTATGTGTGCCCAAAAGTAATGTCATGCCGACTAAATTTGTGGCCATAGGATTTATGTAAGTAGTTCTTTAACTTGTAATTTTGCACCTCCTAGATGACGGACATCTTTAAGAGCAAGACTCTTAAGTCTAAATCTAGGCCAGTAATTAAGGCAAGGTCGAGTAATAATTAAAGACCAACGGAACAAGAGTCAAGTCGACATCAACCTCAAGCATAGCTAAGTAAAGCATCGGCACCAACTTATGTACATTGGCAGCCATGACCTCAGAATAGACATGCAATATTAAAGCCGGCTAAGGCAATAATTTATTATCATAAGCAAGAGATACTTATCCCAAAGACCAAAGGGCAAGTACCTTATAATTTAAGTTAAGTAATTCCAATCGCGGCAACGATGTCAAGAAAGCAATTACTTAAGTACATCATGAGGAATGAGGTCGTACATAAGCTACAAGTTGTCAACCCCGACTACAAGAGTAAGAAGGAACATGCTACAAAAACAGCTTGCCTTGGCCAATTTCTAAGTTAATTAAGAAGTCCCATGATATATCCCCGATGAAATTTGAGAGCTTGTGCTCTATAGAGGCGTAGAGTCTAAAATCACTCTTGCACCGGATTAGCAAGGCTCTTTATAGAATGAGCACTTCCAAGCTAGCAGAGCTCAAGGAACACAAGGAACAGTTGTAAGAGTTGACCGACTTGGGGATCCTTTTCGCCAAGGTGGAATTCCAAAGATGTATATCAACCATGGGAAGCTCAGCAAGTAAACGACATAATGGATCAGCCCCAAGAAGCGTGATTCTTCTACAAAATCGACTTAAGCTCTGCAATCAGCAAATAAGGATGAAGGGGAAAATAATTATAAGACTCCTTCAGAACTTGGTATGGGCACTATCATTTCACGCTGATGCCCTTGAGTCTATGGAATGCTCCACCAATTTGTATGCATTCGAGGATCTACATCTTCAAGATTCCTTGGATGATTTCTTCATCAATATCTCTTCAACAACATCGTGATCTACAAAGAAATTAATGGAAGAGCATGTAGCCCAATTGAGGGAAGCCATGGAGATGCTAAGACGCCGCCACTCATTGGCAAGCCTTTGAAGCATCAATTTGCAATCTCCACTTCGGCAAGTGAATTCGGCAAGAAGATAGAAGAAGCCATCTACCCAACATGGACTTCAAGCACATAATGGGTTAGTCGTTGCAAGAGTGCAAGGACGGATTAAGAAAGAGAAACCTTCAAATAGTTTAAAAAGGAAGACAATCTCTAATAGCAAAGAACAATTATGCGTACCCAAAGTATAAGATGTAAGAACAATCTTCCATGACACGCATAATAGCTCTATTTCCAGCCATGCAAAATTTATAAAGGCCTACTTCAAGATTAGAAGTAGCTACGTCTGGCCGGGTATGAAGAAGTAGATAATCAGATATATCCAAGAATGTCAGTGGAGCCAGCGGACAAGGGCGGAACAACTTCGGATTCCAGGAGTTTTGGAACCTTGGGCAGTGCCAGACACCAAGTGGGAAGTCATCAGCATGGGTTTTATAGTTGGCCTTCAAGGACAAGAAGAAGCTTCAAAGCCTTGATAGTTGTGGTATATAGCTTATCAAAAGGGCACATACTTGCCATGCCACACCATAGACACCGCCTTGGACCTAGCCGTGTGGTTTACATAAGAGTTCTTTTAGTCCGCATGGAATGCACAGGTCGATCATCACCAATAGAGATCCAAAGTTCTTTAGCGACATTTAGCAAGACTTCTTCAACACGAGCTGCACCAACTTGTTGATGAGTTTTTGCTTATCAATTGCAGTCAATCGGCAAAGGGACCGCACCAACACAATTTTGGAGAGCACGTTGAGAAGCTATGATTGGAACAAGTAATCCAAATGGGCCAGTACATCCACCGGGTCAATTACGCATAATAATATAAAGCAAGAGTCATCGAAGATGTCTCCCCATGATCGCCATGCTTATCAATGTGTGACCATAGTTATGTGGCATAATTTAGTGCCCAAGGTGGAAGTTTCTCAACAACGACAACATATATGCGATAGCTTTTGGTAGAAGTGTGAGAGTATCTTCAACAAAGATGGGCATATTTGAAGAGTCTAGCAGATAGACATAAAACCCCTCGAGAGTTGTTTTGTTGTGGCAGATAAAGTTGGCTAAAGTAAAGGTTAAGCAAGGGAAGCTTCAAGATCGGCAATTGTAGGAAGCTTCGCCCTAGGTGGGCCGGTCCGCTCAAGATCTTGGAGAAGAGTGGGTTCTCAAGCCTCCAAGTTGGATCTCTTGACCCACCTTAAGGTCTTCCATGTGAGTTTATTAAAAGGCACGATCCTAAACCTGAGGAGGGTTTGGATACTCCAACTTTGTTGGAAATGACGGAGGATGAAGTTGAAATTGTGCCTGAATTGCTTCTTGATAAGTCATTCAAGAGGATTAGGTGGTCCCAATTCCTCCAATATTTGGTCAAGTGGAAGCACTTGCCCGTGGAAGACGTGACATGGGTATTGAAGCAAGATTTGGAGAAGCAATACCCAGAGTTTATGAAGGAGTTTGATGGGCGAAGTCGCTCTCCACTTTGGTCGACTCCCGATTTTGCCGTGTGGTTAGCTAGTATGTTGTTAGTTAGCCTTAGACCTGGCGCATGCATTCTAGTTAGTAGGGTGCATGTGCCAGAACCTTGGATCGTGTGGGCGATGATGGGATACGCCTTTAGGGCATTCTCTAGGCCACACGCACCAAGAGGTGCGCATGACCATTAGGGTCATGTGAGTGAAGAATGAGGCATGGTGGGCGATGATGGGACATCGATCGGATGCTCTCTATGCCACAATGCGGGGGACGCACACCTGGCCGTAGGAGGGTCATGGTGATCAAGGTTAAAGTGATCATGCGCGATGATGGGATCGTGAGACGCGTTCCCTAGCTTGAAACCCTCGGGGCATGATGCATTTGGGGTGTACTCGACCGGGCGATCGCGGTAATGAGGTAGCACTCGATCATGGGCGATGATGGGAGCATCTTAAATGATCCTTAAGCTCAAACCGAAAGGGCCATGATCTTGTGCAAGGTAGGACAACCTTGAGCCAAGAGTTCGGCTCAAGGAGGTAAGGGGGTGGTCCCCTAAAACCACAAATTATTAACTAAACTAACGTAATGTGCTCCTTTTTTTGGGCAAGTAGAAGGGGACTTCAACGAGGAGCGACACGAGAAGATAGGGGGAGCCATAATTTAGATTATGAACCCTAATAACACTTATAATAGTATTTTGTATTATCGTAGGAAATAACGGTGTTAAGGCTATATAATTTTGTATAAGTACAAATATAGCCTAAATTTTGACTTTTTACTAATAAAACTTGATTGCTAAAGTAAACTAAAGGTTATGACATGTTGTTGTTTTTGCAGGCATAAGGTAGGTTCGTCACCTTAGCGCAATGCTGAGGACAGCATTGTCCTAAGGGGGGGAGAATGTGACGGTCCAGGGGAATATACGCCATAAATACGTATATTCCTGGATCCGTCACTATACAAGTCTATCTTCATAGCCTTGTATACCATAGATTGTGGCACTAGGGGGCATGGCCAAGTTATTCTCATAACTTAGCCAACCATAGGTTAGACCATTATCCACGTGGCCTTAATCTATTGGGGGCACCCGCCACACATGACTCACCCAATTGGTGCCACGTGGCATCCTAGGTGGACCTAACTTATATAGGCTGAAACCCTAACCCTAGGCCTCTTTCCAGCCCTAGCACCCAGAGACTCACCTACTCGTTCGGAACCCCGTTTCGAACATCGTTTGTTGTGGCATAGGCTGGTGCAGCAGCCCCAGCAGGGTAGACTCGTTCTTGGAGTAGGAGCAGCATCTCGTGAGTCGAAGACTATGGAGGCACACGGATCTGGAGGGAGAGCTTCAGGAGCAGGTATGTAGGATAGTAGTTGTGATAGCTTATCTGGAATTAGCATTCCAGATATGCTAGTATCTTGTATCTAGAGTAGAGCCATCCTAGAACCCGTATTCAACATCTTGAACCCTAATCAATGAACCCTAACCATTAGTTAGATTGTATGATTAGGTTAAGATGTTCTTCTTATGATCATTCTTAGGATATGATGATTATGTGATGTTGGTTGATCATGTTTGCTCCTCTTGTATTGGGAAGGGGGGTAGAGACCTAGGGCCATATGTAGTATGCTCCTAGAGTAGATCCCTTAGTTCCTATTAGTTGCGGTCATTGCATAGGAGCCCACCAGGCTATGGAGGCTATGATATGACTCAGCACCGGATAACGGGCTAGAGGGAAAGTGGAGGGAGGATCCCCGCCGAAGGGGGCCGGGGGATCCCATAGTGGGCTAGGCTTATGGCCGGTCACTGCGGTGTGGGCGAGCATGGGTCCGACACCTCCCCGGGCAATGGTGTTGCCTGCCGCCTCGAGAGCTGCAAGGGAGGGCTTGGCTCTCGTTTTGGGGGTTCAGTCCGGGCACGAATCGCGGTGTCGCCCACGATTCTCTAGCCGCCCACGGCACCTCTAGACCCTGGGAAGGGGAGATGCAACCCTTCCTGCCTCATCGGACCAGGGAGATGCAACCTGGAGCAGTCTCGATGGGTGATGCCACGGGATTGCGTATCCGGAAGGCTAGAGTCCTGTCAGAGCCTGATCTAGCCCATCTGCAAAGTATGCACAGGAGGGGCGGATGGAGTGGTCAACCCTAGCCATTGTTCTACGCCAGCCCTCGCCATTGCCATGACTCGGTCTGCTCTATCTTGAGGCCTAGCCGGTCAGTCATCCTCCTTATGAGTCCGAGCCGGGGTAGGAGCTCTCCTGTTTTATGGTTTGTGATTATCATCTTTGCATTGGCATATGTGTGGTGCACTACCCTTCGAGGTAGTATATGTATATGTTTTATGCTAGTTCTGACGTGTTATCGCTTCCGCTGTTATAGGAGCCCATGGGGGAAGGGTGCGCAAGACACCTTCGTGTTCCCTCCCCGCACTAAGAGTCACCTCGAGAGTGCGGGGTAGACGAAGGGCCCATGCGGTTGCTGAGCCGGATGGGGGATTTCCTGCCGGGTATACGGCTGGGCGCCGTATGTTTAGCAGGGAGCGTCACACCCACAGCCCTGTCCTCAGACCTAACCACAACCAAATCATCTGAGCCCTCCCCTGAGCCACCACGTCCCCTAGCCCCGCCATCCAATGGGCGGCCAGCAGCAAGCCTGCCCCGGCCTCGTCCCACACCACCTCTCCCAACCACACCACCTCGTCCAACTCCACTCACTGCACCATGGAGTCCTCTGCCTGTTGCCTCAGGAACAGAGGAATCCTGGGCCCCTGCATAAGCACCCGCAACCCCTACCACATCACAAGCACCAACAGGATCGTCAACAGGGTCAGATGGTAGCACAATAGATGGAAACATCCGTGGGATCTCTGAGCCATTCAAAAGCTTCAATCGAAGAGAAAATGCCGGGGACCACTCGACCTTTGGAAGAGAAGTGGGTACAGCCGCAAAGGTGCAAGCGGCCAGAGCAACATGGATCTTTGGGACCCGCACAATAGAATGAGCCAAATATACACCCGGGCCATTAGCCATAGAAACCAAGAAATCAGGCACCATCGATCGGAAGGAAGATCACGAACGGAACCAATATGGGATTTTAACCGTTGTCAAAGAACCGGTGGACATTGCGAGTATAATAATCGATACAACACATAAGATTCACCCAAAGTATCCACCCCCCGACTAACCAATTGCCGCGACGGAAGACTCGACCTCAAACATGATTATGAAGAAATTATTTGGTAGGAATTTGAGAGATCGACACTGGGCAAACCAATCCGCCTCGGATGTCCGGCAAGTTAAGAGCTAAACCTCCTCGTGTCCAATATGTAACCCGTGAAGTAGCCCAATACATAAATGAAACTAGATTCTCAATGGTCCGAACATGCCCGGTATGATCAATATCTATCCATGGAGTCTCCGAAGAGCGCCTGCAGTCAGTCAGAGTGATGATCCTCCACAAATTTCAGAGCCTCTTGAACACGGGCAGTCCTACACTCGGAGCCTTGGCGCTTGATCCAATCGAAAACCCCGCCGAGTGATCGCGAGCAACAGTCTCATTGCTCCGCCGGGCCCAAGACAGAGTTGGGGCTGCATGGCACCCCCCGAGAGGTATCCGGGGCACCCAGGCTACATGCACCCTAGAAGAGGGCGCATCACCAGCAAGTGATCCCTTCCCAAGCACAGGGGAAGAGGGCATCACAGATCCAGTTTCCAAAGGGGGCATGCTTGATGGAATCAAGACCGGACTACTGGAGTCTCAAAATTATATTGAGAGGAAGAGCAATCCACACACCTCTCAACTGAAGGGGATTCCAAGAGCTCCCTCATCTCGCCACCAATTGCATGCCACTTCCTCTGACCCAGCGCCTCTTCATGCATGCCGAGACCCGCGCCCTTCCCCTTTACTGGAGGATTCTTCCTCCTCACCATCTCCCTTGGCTTCACCCCCAAGCCATGAGGCTCAATCGATCCCCCATCAGTCTGTCTGGCAGCAGCCATGACATCCGTACCAGTCCAGAAATCAGCTGTTTGCGGCAACAAGCCACATGCAAAATAGCTGATTCTATACACTTCCGGAAAGAGCTCGGAGCAAGCTTTCCACGGAGCCCAAGCACGGCGAAATCTGACACCAGATAAGAGAGATATCACCGATCAAAGTTTCGCCGTCAGAACCCCGACCGCTCAATTCGACCGCCTTCCATCCGCAACCTTTTTTTTTTGTTCTTATGTTTTAAAAAGTATCTATCGTTTTGCAACACCTAAGGTGGAGTATTTGGATCGTGGGGTATCCGCAAAGAATATCTCCACCGAGCCACCAAAGATCGAGGCAATAATTGATTGGATGAGACCAAAGAACATCTATGAAGTGAGAAGCTTCATGGGTCATGCAGAGTATTATAGGGATTTAAAACAGTATGCTTCTTATGACAAGCTCAAAGAATCCTTGACAACAGCACCTGTACTTACCCCACTGTACCCAAGCAAAAACAAGCTGGTGGTGACAGATGCAAGTAAGATTGCAATAAGGGGAGATCTAATGCAAGAGGGAAGAATTGTAGCTTATGAATCAAAGATGATGAATGAGGTTGAACAGCGTTACCCATAAGGATATCTTCTAGCAACCAGAAGTCTTCAGAAGAGCTTAGCCAATAAGCATAGAACGATAAGGAAATTTTTGGTCGGAGATAGCGTGTAGCTCAAGATTAAAGTCAAGCAAGCCAAGCTTCGTATCGATAACTGCAAGAAGCTTGCTCTAAGGTGTTCAAAGAGTAGGTAGTCAATACTACAAAGAGTCCGCAAGGCCTTCCACATAAGTCTTTTTAAGAAGCACACTCCTAGTCCAGAGGAGATATTGGAAATTCCAACCTTGTTGGAGATGACTGAGGAATAACTTGAGATACCCACAATTCTAACCATGAACCCTAATCAATTAACCCTAAGCTGTAAGTTAGATGCATGTGGTCGATCTCCTTGCGGCGATCTCAATGAGCTCGTAGTACACGAAATTTGATTTCCATGAGTGATAGAGCTCTGGGAACTGGACAGTGCCTAGCCATTCGGCGTCATCGGCGTCTGGATCGCAGAAATTCCACTTGTCAAACATTGGCTTGAGTTGGTAGGTCATCGGCTGCAATGACTCACATGCCTCCGAATGGTGTGGGCATCGCGGTGGCCTCATATCTGAATGTGAATCGCGCAAACATGTTAGTCGGGCGTGCCTGGTTTGTTGTGCGGGCTTAAAGCAACAGGTGGATTGGGATGTTACTTACTTGTTGCACAGTGCGTCAACATGGAAGAGGAGATGGAGGCCGACCATTGAGATCTTGTCTATGACCAGCATTCTCACTGCCTTGTAGGCATTCCTCCCTATTTCCAGCATGCCAGATATGGGATCGTCTAAAACGTTGTCATTGGCCTTATGCCGAATGCTGAGTAGCGTGATGCCGTCGACGTTGTCTGCTGCCCTGCCTGTATATGCAGCTATGACAACCGATGGCCTGCTCATTGGGCCGAGGAGCTCTTATTGAAAGATCCGCTTTTGTCCCTTGATAAGGCACAGTAGCAGCCAGGACTTGCCCATGCCTGTGCCGCCCGTGAGGAAGAGGTTGTACCTGTAGGTTGGTCCACGTGTCTTCTTGTACATAATGTCGTCATAGAGTAGTCGTTCGCCTTTTTTCGTCGTCTGGACCATTGTGTAGTACATCTTATTGGGCATGATTTGTTTGTTCAGTAGCATTGTTCTTTGGGCCTACATGGAACAGGAGGCGGTCAGTTTGTTGTAAATGGTGGGGCCGTTTTTGGATTGCATACCGGTATCTGTGTAGAGTGTAGTGTGGTAGATCAATTATAGATAATACAACCTCGTAAGATAGGCTTCATTTCCGTTGCTACATCTTGTCACAGCGAAAACATCAGCTGGATACGAAGTGTTGCATTTGTCGGAATCTAGTAATATTTGATGCCGAAGATAAATACACGCCTTGGTGGCATAGAAAGTCGGAAGTGGACATCTCTCTAGGTCCATTTGTACCCACTTGTAATGTGAAAGTCCGTCGCAACCTGGAGCAATAAATAAAGGCATAAAAACTTACACTACGATTGCACGGTTTCAATTATCCATCATGAATAACATGGGAAAAAATAAATTGTACCTTGTCTATCATTATCACCTGCAAGATAAGTATATATTCAAAAATAAAGTATATATTGCACCAGCCACCAAAACATGGACTCTTGGCATCATCTGGCAACTAAATGGGCATAAAAATAGTACATAATTGTCCTAGGCATTGAAGATTGTCCGACATCTTTATCATGTATATTATTTGGAGATGTCATGCGTCTTACTAATTGTTATCATGTTTGTAAACGCTTATGTCCATTGTTAAAGGTGAATGAAAATCTAAAATAGTCTTTTTCTAGTAAGTAGGATAATTGTTGTCCTGTCAAGAGTGTGGATCATTCATGTGCTTAAGAAGATTGAAATCAATTATAGATAGTACAACCTCGTAAGATAGACTTTGTTTCTGCTTCTACACCTGGTCACAACAAAGACCAAAAACCATCTTGCATTGCAATCCTCCAACTGATTACATTGACAATATTTCTCATGCAATTTTGTTCATGGAGAAGCCTTCACATATTCATAATTCATGCCAGAGTACGGAAAAGGAATGGAAATTGGGCATTATAGAAAAGCACAGATAAACAGATATAGGGAAGCAAAGTCATAAAGTAGAACCACCAAACAATATACAATTGTACAACTGAAGCCACATTACCTGGAAGGAGCTATGAGTAATATGGGTCACTTGTGCTTATGCCTTTGCTACCAACAAAATAAAGTAATTACAGTCAAGCATGGAATAATAAATGCTTCTTCTACAGTTGTATTTCATGTAAGATACTCATAATAAAGATCTACATATGACAGTGATAAACTTCTCTCTAAGCTGCAATACTTCGTTGAATGTGGTTATTCAAGCTGTATTTGATTTTCTGGAGCCATAAATTATATTGATCTCCAAATTGTCGAATCGCAAGTGCACATTTAGGAGCAAATGTAAAAGCATGTATCATCTATGAAGTTGAAGATATAGGACATCAGTGATGAAAGATGAGTCAGTATCTGTTATCCAAAGGTATTCAATTTATTGCAATAATTATGTATATTGTTGAAACAATGCAACAAAATCTATATTTCTACGTGCACAATAATTGTTACTACATTCACTTCCCTTTCTCTGAAAGACAAATCATGTAATTCAAATTGTTAGAATAGGATATAGATTTGTTAAAGAATAAACAATTAGATTTACCTTTAGTAAACTTCTTGGTTTCTAACTTCTATTTTGATGAAGCTGGCGCAGAGCTAGAAACTTTAATGTACTTGCAACTTTGTAATAACGCTCGTACTGCGTTGTTGATATGTTTAAATCTATCTGGGCTACCAAACCATCTCGACACAATTACTACCTACACAAAATCGGAACTAATAGTATATAATTTTCCAAAAACACTGTTGCATAATGGTAAATGGATTCTTCTACAAATTCAAGACTGAGAAAGAAGAACAGGGCAGCCTCGAGCATTTAACATCTAAAAGCCCTTTCTTCATGCTTACAGAACGCAGTAATAAACCTGGCATTAACCAACTTTGCTACTTGACTCAACATCGATATAATTGGGAGTAATTTTTTCCATTGAATATTATTGATGTACTGGAGCAAATCTCAGGTTTTTTTTAAATAGGTCAGGAGACATGAATGCATTCAGAATTTAAGAAAGTCCGGACAGACATAACATCTAGTTCTATATTTTGTCATTAAGGATGTTTCTAGAGTTCTAAAATGTATAGATGGCATGCTTACAACATCGTAATAAGCATAAGGTTCAGAATACTGTAAATTTTGGCTTAGATTATAATACACAATGTCTCCGTAAGCTATCGCGATAGCGGTGCCGCTTATCCTCTGTTTCCTCTCGCAACACTCTTTCTAAGCAAAGTTTCCATAGCTTGGCGAGTTTCCATAGTTCAAAGTCCCTTTTCTTAGCTCGGATGCTCAACTTCGGCTCAACTCGCTTTCGACTCTGTTTCTATAGCGACACTTCCATAGATATGTCTTCCATAGATCATATCTACAATAAAAGCGTGCTTTTTTGCTGTTTTATCATTGTGGCAGAGCTATCCTCTGTTTTCCGCTACTATTCGCTATTCCTTGTCACGTTAGAAGACCTAAACAGAGTAGTAACAACGGCACCTGCACAGATTTCCTATCATTTTCCCAGAAGTTACGGCAAACTGAGAGCTGAATCTCGCAAGAAACGGGACCGCCATAGCCGCAGCAGATATCTTTGTTCGTAATCTGAACCTTAAGTTTATTACATCCCGTAAATGATGGCAGGGGGGCAATCCGCCCTCGTAGAAGCCTCTTAGCGGCCGCCAGCCTCTGGGCGGCACTCACGGCTCCGCCCGCTCGTCGCAGCCATTTCGGGCGGCCGCCGAGACCCTTCTGGGGCGAATTCCCTTTCTGCCATCAATTACATATTCCATTAGCGTCGACTACTTGCAGTTGTTTCACCATCATCATCATAATCTTTAAGTACCGGCATGTGCACCCAATGTTTCTGCTAATTATCCAATTTGTTTTTTGGTACAGTTTACATATGACTACATGGCAAAATGCTATGGGCACTCTGAGCATCAAGAAGTTTGGGCATGAAAGGTTGATAGCCTTGCATCCATTTTGCCTCAAAGTTCCATTTTGTGCAGAAATACGATAAGCCATAATATTATGGGTCGCCCCAGCAATCTTGCGATTTTGCTAAAATGCTTCCATCACTGTGACCACCTCGTTAAAGCTTCGAACTGAGGACAAGTGGGCTTGAAATGTACTTTTAAAACACAAACAAGCAAATCAGTTATCATAGGAAATTCAAAAGTTAATGTAGATCAATACAAAGATGTACGTGTAATAACATAAAGAACTCACTTCTTTTCTCTGTGAATGGACTGTCATGAAATATCCCAAGCATCTTATCAAGCTCGCATGTATTATCAAATAAATTTTCTATAAGATATCAACTCTCTTTCCTTCATTCCGTCTTTTATTAGAAGAACGGTCATGTAATCTGGACAAGGAACTACGTTACTAACATAAGGAAATATCTTACCTTTCTAGCCCATAGATCAATCATCTCCCGTAAGTTTTTGAAACAACACAGCTTTTGAAACAGAAATTTTGCAACCATTCATGTTTTGTGGGATACAAACATTAATGTAAAAAGAAATCAGGAAGGATAGCATAATAGTACACATTTCATGATGGTTGGAAGAAGTCACGCCCTATCTTGCAGTGACTTATTTGTCAACAATAAAAAAGATATCAAAAAGCATTTCCACCCTTGAGCTCTAAGAAGCTATTTAAGTACCAAGTTTTGGTTGGACATGGGATGCAATCCATAACTTTGCTTCTTGCCAAAGCCAATATCGTTCCTGCAAAATAGGATTTTATGTCCTTATGGCAGATTATTTCAAAATAAATAATTGCCTAAGCACGAACCTTTAACCATTCCGCCCATTTAAATATAATAACATCCCCACAATCTTCAGAATAAATTTGATAAAATCCTGAAGCCGAATTTTCTTAGAGCTCTTGGTTTATCCATGCGGCTTTGAATTTGTATCCTGGTTCAGATTTCGAAGGATATATATCAGGAAAGTACACAGACATGTTTAAACCTAGCTTCTCATGTCTTTCTCCATCAGCCGGATATACATGAATCTGTGGGGAATTTTACTTCCAATATTTAACCGAGCAGGATTGAAAAAATACATAGACGTCTGACTGACGTCAAGGAAGTGATCGATGGCATAAACTATACAATCCTCAACATAGATATGCTTCAATGCCTCCAGGTCATCAGCCTGTATGGCCAAGATTCATGTTTATTAAAAATTTCAATAGCATGATCTTCAGAAGAACATGGACTCCTGGTGTCGTCTGGCAACTAAGTGCGCATAAAGAACGTACATAATTGTCCTAGGCATAGAAGATTGTCTGACGTTCTTATCATGTATAATCTTTGGGAGAAGGGTACATCATGTGTCTTACTAGATGTTATCATGTTTGTAGACACTTATGCTCATTGTTAAAAGTGAAATGAAAATCTAAAATAGTCTTTTTTCTAATAAGCAAGATAATTGTTGTCCTGTCAATGGTGTGGTTCGTTCAAGTGCTTAAGAAGGTTGAAATTAGTTATAGATAATACAACCTCGTAAGATAGACTTCGTTTCTGCTGCTACACCTGGTCACAACAAAGACCAAAGACCATCTTGCATTCATTAGAGTTTTTTTGAGATCAAATAAGGGCCCTTACTCGATGCCACGTCAAAAAGCTCGCGGCCAATGGGGAGCCGAGCTTGTACAGAACTTTTTTACCGAGCCTTGGTTTCGCCTTTCCAGGTGTCGACTGCACGTAGCTTCGGTAATATCCGTGCCTCTAGCTTTGGGTGTCAGATTACACACGTGGCAATTATAACCGTTAGCTCCCGCACTCAATTCCCGCTCAGGTGTTTTCCACAACAGAGTTTGCGCGAAGATCGATTGCCCGCGCCAAGGGAGCTTCGGTTCACTCGGGAACTGCTTCGACCTGCGCTAAAGGGAGTTTCGACCACAGAAAAACTTCGATCAAGGTAAAATCGCGTAGCCTTTCCTAGTATTTCGATTCCGCTCCACATTGATTTGAATTACGTGACTAGATGGCTATAAGCTCTATCCACGGTCGGAAATGAGTTTGAAAGCTTCGTGGTGTCGACAGGGAGCTTTGTTACACTCAACCTGCAATGCGAGGTGAATGGCGAAGTCAAAAGATGCAGGAGAAATGATGTTTCGCGCATTGGAAGGCTTTGGTGGTCGGATTTCGATCCCGCAAAGAGATATTTGTACAAGTAAGGCATGTATACACTCCAACGGATATGGCAAAAGAAAAAAATAAGCAAGCGACGAACTTTCCCGGTTAGAAGCAAATTGTGAGTATGTAATTCTATGCAATTCATATTCAAATTAGTTCGATTACTTATCCAGTTCATTCCTATTTCTCGAGGTTTGTGTATATCGATGTGGAGAACTTTGTCTCTTCACACTTTCGATAGCGGTGTTTTCCATTGCTTTCACCAAGATATGGGCTGCTTGTTGTTCAAGGTAGCATACCAAGATGCGGCTCGAGAGAAAGGGGGTATATGGTTACGGAGGTATGAATACTCTCCACGAAGATCCAAGCTAAGCGAGCTTCCGTTGCCCATTTTGTCCAGATTTATCTCCGCAGGCCTCCGGATGCCACTTCTATCTTATTAGCACGGAGTAAGTTGTCGCAGGAAATGTTCACGGCATTGAAGGAGAAGGGAGGAGTCTGCGGGCATGTGAAGATAAATTTAGGAATTGATCTGTTCATTGCCATATTCAAGAGCGCCGACAATGTAAAGAAGACCTTGAAGATGTTTACAGTTCAACAGTCGGCGGATAGTTTTTTAGATAGTGTATTTCTTGAAGGTTGGAGTGCTCGACTTCACGATGGAGCTGAATGTACTGAATGCAGGATAAGTCGAGACACGGTTCGGTTCAGATATTGCATTCGGAAGCAAACTCTGTATGTCACTTTTAAGTATAGGAGATGGCCGAAATGTCCGGTGAAGGAAGAAATGCGTCCCGGATTCTGTCGAACAAGATGACAATGATGGCACTCATTCCGTTGTCATAGACTTGAACATTCATAAGGATAATCACTGTTCAAAAGTCCGAGAGCCGAAAGAGCGAGTGGTCTCTATTCGATGTTCGGTGACAATTGAGTTTGACACGGACTTAAACTTCTTCCATTTCATGATAGATGGCCGGAAGGTGGGAAAGCCTTGAGAGAAGAATGCTATAAATTGGGGTCATGCATGCCACCCAAAGTCATATCTGTATATGAATCTATCTAATATAAATATAAGTGATTGTTAACTGGAGATCTATTGTATATTAATTGCAAACATTTGCTTTCATTGGGATATAAGACTTAAAGTAGCCATGTTATGTACAACTCTGATTGTGGATGTGTTTTCACACCGTACTTACGGTGCGAAATTGTGGCTCTCATAAAATATGGAAGGGCCATTTTCGCACCGTAGCCACGGTGCGAAAATGTGCATAGCATAAAAAACGAAAGGGGTATATTCGCACCGTAGCCACGGTGCGAAGTTATACATACAATAAGATATTGAAGTGTTGTTTTAAGACCGTAGCCACGGTCGCGAAAAATGTGCACGAATAAAAAATGGAATGGTATTTTTCGCGACCGTATACGGTGCGAAATTGTGAATAGAATAACTTATCGAAGTCTTGTTTTCGCACCATAGCCACGGTGCGAATTTGTGCATAGCATAAATTAAGGAAGTGTTATTTTCGCATCGTTGCCACGTTCTTAGTCTCTATTGCAAATCAAGCCGCTACAAAGGCGCTCACAATCTAAGTGTCATAAATCGAGGCGCTGCTCCACGAGAATGGCAAATAGCGGGTCAGATAAGGCATGGGAGCTGTTTAGCGCATGGTATGACAAAATAGTGGAGAAAGAACGGGATTTTCATCAGAAGCATCCTGAAGAGTTCGAGGAGGAGCTAGAGGAGCCAGTGGATGCAACCACTGTGTATAATAATTTTTGCCTGAGCGTAGACATTATGGCAGAGTGTAACAGGTTTACTGATGCATATGGCGGCATCCTTCATAGCTTCATGGTGGAGCTGGTCCTGACGATGAAACCATGTCCCTGGGTCGGTTTGCCTTCACTAAGCATCAAGCTTTTCTTAAGATGTTTCGAAACCCGATCATGACCGAATTAGAAGGTTCTTGAAGAAACTACCGAAGCTAATGCGCAGGCAAGCAAGGGGAAGGAAAGTTTTTAGGCCTAGATATCATGTTCAACACATACATGATTTACACTAAGCCAAGCAAAGATGCAGTTCTTCTTCAAGTGCAGTGTCGTTTGAAGCGAGCGACCCGCCTCACCAGTAGAGGAGCCGATAGATCCTGAGGAAGAGAAGCTCGTACTGGAAAATGAGGAGATCGAGGTTGTGGAAGAGGAGGTCTCCGAGAAAAAGTTATCTACTTGGGGGCTATCAGAAGCATATCCCATCCATGTAGGTGGGAAACCATACTTGTTGCTGCCGGACATATCTGAAGTGACAGGGTTGAGAGAAGACGAGATATTGGGCCAGATATATGCCCATGTTGTAGGCCTGGGAGGACTTGTAGACTTTGAGACTGATGTCCCCAGACAAATGATGGAGGCTGTGACTTATGATGGATCCTCAATACCTCCAGAGGATGCATTTGAAATTGTCATGCAGCAAGCTGAAGCAGGGTATGAAGCAGTGAAAGATGTCAAATTTGAAGCTGCTAGCTCTTCAAACACTGCTTCTGAATTCATAGAACGTGAGCTGTCGAAGTCCTCTTTCAAAATAACAAACCCAGCTGTTGTCGAACGGGACAAAAGAGAGGTATTTATCTGGTTTCATTTTCTATTTTTTCTTGAATCTGATGTTTCTTTTATGCAGGAGTTATTTATTGATGACTTCTGTGCAAGGCATCAGAGAGTCACCCTAGGTAGGGACGCCAGTATTGCACATTATATGGGCTACCTTCACAAGGGGGAAATTATTGTGTTTCACAATAAATATAGTCAATCTGGAGTACAAGAGGTCCTCAAGCTTAAGGCTCTGTCATTAGCTGGCAACCACGTGCCCCTAGCCTCAAACTATGATCGAGTGGTAGCAGTAGATAGGGCTATCGCGATGTATGTCTTCGGGGGCTTCAAAATGTACTCTGTCCTTGCAAATGAAGTAGCTCTAGGCTTGGGTGGAGCGGACAAGGAAACATCAAGGCTTGTCACGTGCCTGAAAAAGGACCGACATATTGTATCCATTAGATGCAATTGGGGCTGGAGTAAAAGAAGAGGACTTAGAAGATTTTGATTCGGCACTACAAAGCCCCGATGCCAAGAAAAGGAAATGTACTTAAAAACTTATGTATTAATATAATGTCTTTTCTATAAATTGTCTTTTTCTATAATGTATCAATTGTTTTCATATGACTAAATTGCTTTTGTATGAATGTTCATTTATGATATTCATTAATTGTTAGAATTCAATGTGAGCAATAAATCCTTGTTAGATGTATATGTTAGGTATTCTTTAATGGTGGCTAAATAAAAACGGGATGTCGCCAGTTTTTTGATTTGGCGATTTCAAGACCGTGGCTACGGTCGAAAAAGCGAGCGGTCGGCAATTTTGGACTACCCTATTTCGCACCGCGGGCTACGGGTGCGAAAACAGATGTCGGGCAGTTTTTGACTGCCCGATTTTAGACCGTGGCTACGGTCGCAAAACAGTCGTCTGCAGGTTTTTGGACTGCCCTGGCCCCATGCCACCGTGGCTACGGTGCGTAAAACAGATGTCGGCAGTTTTTGGTTCGCCCGATTTCGCACCGTGGCTACGAACATTTTTGATCCTAGGGGTTTATCGGATCGGGACGAACAATATTGCTTAATTGAATTTCTTGTCCTTGCTAAAATCCGCTCATGTCCATGGAAGGCTTAGCTCTGAAATCCCACAAAATGAGGCTTGACCCGGTGCGAGAATGTTGATGATGAGGTCATTACTAGCAAATACGAAGGGCGCAGGCGATTATTCCCATCACAAGCCGCCGGATGGGCGTAGAGGAGGTTGTCCTTCTGAAGAAGGGCAAACCCTTGGAAATGTCGTCCACACTATTAATAATAGTGTGGACGAATATTCAAAAACCCGCGCCGTGCTTCCTAGTCGGGTCACCTTTTGAGCGGCCCGATAAGGTTGTTGGGGAAGGAGTTTTAAAGGACGCCACATGCCGCCACAATATTCCAGTTCGGATGATCAGATTGTGGTAGCAGTGGACACAGCTCTGGATCCAACAGCCAGCCTGCCGTTCCCCACCCCTGGAGCGGAGACATTGGAGGAAGCCGTCGGGTCATACGTCGTGTGGCCCAGGTTGATGTCATCCATGTCCGGCACGGAGTCACGGCCATTCCAGTTCTTGTGTAATGAGCTGGATTACGTGTTGAAACCACAGGGGGGGGTTCTACACACGGCCAGGTGCTTTGGCCGGTTGACCAGGGCCATGGTGCCCAGTGGCTCATGAATCAGGCTATCTCCTCGTCTCAGGCGTTGGGACCACTATTGCATTCCCAAACGTTTGGCGGTGGTGGGGAGGGAAGAAGCGCAAACTATGGAAGTGCAAAGATGACCCGCATCGGCTGGTCCAAAGATGATCAGCCAGGATCGAGCCGGGCAACAAAGATCGGCATCGGCTGGTCCAAAGAAGATCGCCAGGATCGGCCCGCCCGGCAAGATCATCATCGAGGTGGACGAAAGCATGTTGATCCCAGGAACCCTAGTTCGAGTGGAAGCAGTACTAGGAAGCCCCTAAAAGCTGAAATCCAGCCGAAGAAATCCGAAGCCGGCAAAGCCTCCTAGGCTTGTTCCTAGTGCGAGACAAAATTTGAGAGAGATGCGGGCAAGGAGACCGATAAGCTTGGTAATAAGCAGAAGCCTAAGGAAGGGGAGCCTAGTGTTAGATATGGTGGCCCTGAGAAGATGAAGGGTGCTCCTTCTCGCACTCAGGCTTTGAGGGAGATTAGGTAATCGGGTGCACGCACCCAAAATTCCTCGATTCCCAAGCTTGCCTTCGCTAGAATGGTCAGGTTTGAGATGCAGGAAATTATTGAGAGGAGGAAGGAATCAAGGAGGAGGAGGAGGGACAGAGCACCAGACTTCGTCCCGATGGTGGAGGAGGAGGTGAATAGAATCCAGGCAGAGGCCTTGGACATACTGCAAGAGGCAGCAGAGGCTCATCTAATTAGCCTCTTTGAGGACAGTGTTCGCTGTTGTGTGCACAGAGGACGTGTTACTGTGCAGGGCAACGATTATGCCTTAGCTAGATACTTCCGTGGATGCCTCCCTTAGCATCCTTTTGTAACACTTTTTTGTTTCTTAATATATGAGTGTTTTAATATTTATCGTGATGAGTGTTTTATATTTATCTGTAATTATTTGCTATTCTATTTATTGCGGCTGTGTTTTTATCTACTAGTGTTGACCGTGGCCACGGTGTGAAAATAACTATTCCACATTCTGTGGGAAGGTCTATTTCGCACCGTCGCCACGGTGCGAAAATGACTATTCCACATTCTTTGGGAAGTCTATTTCGCACCGTGGCCACGGTGCAAAAATAGTGGTTCCAAAGTTTTTGGAGGGCGCAATTTCGCACCGTGACTACGGTGCAAAACAGACTATTCCACACATTGCGAAGAGCATGCTGAACTGAATAGACGGATCACATGTATCACTTATGGTTACATACTTATAACTCATATAAGAGGCATAGCATGTACATAGAACTCATATAAGAGGCATAGCATACATGAATGAAGAAGCTTATTCGCGATCGGGATCATCATGAAAAGGTAGTTGAGTGATGCGATTAATCTCATAGACGCCACGCTCTGGAACCCTCCAAAGGTGGATAACAACACGATAAAACCCTCCGGAAGAACGATTTCGGCCCTCTGCTACTCCTTCCGCCCGGGGATCAAGGGGATACCCCTCCGAGAACATCTATAAAGATCATTATATGTCATAGTGCAAGTAATGGAGTCCATATCTTCGGGACGAGGAGGCAGAGACATAGCAAATGGATGCCTTCTGCATTGAGTGGAACCGTACTTATATCGAACAAAATTATTGACATGCACTGTAGCAGCATTATTGGTTATACATACGAGCATAATGTACAAAATACACATGTATATAATGTACGTATATAGCGTATATACATTCTGAGTATTGATTTAGGGGGACTCTTCTGAGTCATTGTCACCAGGCACCCTAGTGATCTTTTCTATCATGTACATTTGATGCTCTCTATTCCATATTAGATGGATGATAACATCGAAGGGATCAGGATAATAGCGAGGATTGAGAGCGGAAGTGGTCATCCAGTCTTCCATGGGTATTTCTCGCTCGCGACACTGCTTGAAATTTTCGTGATTCATCTTGCAGGTAATGGAATCACGTTCAGGACCAGAATGAGACCACATGGCTAGACGGAGGCCAATATTGCTGCACTCGGCAATTTGATGTATATTTATACCCACCAAAATTATTGATGGTATATACCCACCAAAATTATTGATGGTATATACATAGAAATTATTGATGGTATATACATACCAAAATTATTATCATATACATACTTGTATGGTTTTTTCAGATGCTACATGAGCTACAATATATAAATATAATGTACGATATAGCATATATACCGATTTCTCTTTAAATAGGCATCTATGCCTTCATTGTCTTTAATGCGCTTCTTGTTTGCATGCTCCTTGCCTCCCCTGTCCGCTTCTTGTTGCTCTTTGCACCTTTTGTCGCTCCACTAGTTGTTCCTTGTGCGCTCCACTAGTTTCTTGCAAATGGTAACTTTGCAAGAACATCCTCGATGGGCTGATCCGGAATACCTGCAAGCGTGCTGCAGAGTTAATACGTGCACTTTTGATGATTTTTTTAACAACTTTTGGGAGCATCAATGGCGTCACGGTCCAACCACGAGCTTGCAAGGCGGCTGATCAACTTCATTATCGATCGCTATACTTCGTCATCTCCCTCCTTTGGAGGAGATCAATTCGAGTCAAGCAAGGTTCACTCTAAGTGCTTTGGGACTTCTTGAACCCCCCTCAGGTTTAGAAGATAGGCTAGAACAGTTGAAGGACATGCTTTTCCATGGTTTCATGGTCTACTCTCTGGATCAGTATGTGCCTCTGGTCATTCCTACTAATGAGAAGAATAGGATTTATATCCTCATTGAACTTTCGACTTCCATTACAAATCTTTTGTGGATATTGGTAAGCTCCTATTAGTTCCTTGACTTCAACATCCCGTGGTTCTTGTCTAGATTCCCCCCACGGGATATAATTCCTTGGGATACACGTGACCTATGGCTACATAGCACACAAACACATAATCACACGCATATATCACGGTGAAGATACTCCCTTTTGGTGGTATAAAGATTTTCATAGAAATTAAGTATATAAGCAAGTGATTTCCGTGTAATTAAGTAACATCCTCATATTATCATGTATTATCTTGGCAATCTTACACTTTTAGTGTAATTGAATGGTTTCTTATACCATTTTCCTTGTATTTTCTCATGTGAATATTTTATTTGTGGTCATATTCGGGACCGTGGCCACGGTGCGAAATCGCCTCACTTAAAAATTATTGAAGGGCCTATTTCGCACCGTGGCTACAGTGCGAAATACGTGGATCCAGTTTAGTTACGGGCCCATCTTTTGCCACCACCAAAGGGTATAATACTTCAGCATTATTGGTATTATTCTTCAACTTTCTTGGTATTATACTTCAACAGCATTAGTATTATACTTCAACATTATTGGATTCGTAGCTATAAATTCTTTCACCTTGCTTTCACTTCTCACCTTTGTTCCATGTTTTCACATTGCTTTCACTTCTCGTGTTCTCACCTTGCTTTCACTTCTCACCTTGTATTCCGTGTTCTTTGCTAATTGATCTTGATCCTTGCTTCTTGCTCCATCTTCGTGCTACTTCATGCTACTTGGTCTTGTTCCTTGCTCTAGATCTTGCTACTTGATCTTGTTCCTTGCTTCCTTGTTCCATGATCTTCCTTGTTCCTTGCTTCTTGCTACTTGATCTTGATCCTTGTTCCTTGCTACTTCATCTACCTGGTTCTTGCTACTCGGTCTTCCTTGTTCCTTGATCTTCTTGCTCCTTGATCTTCCTTGTTCCTTGCTTCTTCCTACTTGATCTTGATCCTTGTTCCTTGCTACTTGGTCTTCTTCCTTGCTTCTTGCTCCTTGTTCCTTGCTCTGCTCCTTGTTCCTTGCTTACTTGTGCAAATGATTGGACCCAATCCTCCCTGGGCTACTCGGAAGGCTGCAAGCATGCCGGGCATTGCATGCGGCCTGGAATGGATGAGCTATGGGACCATTTCTTGGAGTGGAGGTTGCGCCACAGTCCCACCAAGGAGCTTACAATGGAGTTGATCAACTTCATTTTGGAGCGATTTGATTGTGGTCATGAGCCACTGATGGAAATTAATCCATCTGAATGTTATAGGAGACTTGCAATGAGGGGAATTCTTGAACCCCCTCCTTATCTCGGGCCGAGATGCTACAAAGAATTGAGGCCTCTTCTTCGTCTTTGGATATTTAGCACACTCTCTGGATGCATACATATCAGAGTTCATTCATGAAATTTCTAAGGGACAGATGTATGGCCTTATTAGGGTGTACTACAACGAGTACAACGGTTTTGTGGAGTTGGGTCCGCTCTTCTTCCGTGAGTATCATCCTGTGGAATTACTTTTTCTAATGACTAGGTACCCCATATGGTGGGAAGAATCAGGCTGGGAGGAGCGTGAGCTCTTGACTCCTAACCCAGATGCATGGGTTAGACCTCGCAGGGGAGGGGAAAGGGGAAGGGGACGGGGTTAGGAACCTAGGGGAAGGTTACTAGGGACATACTGCCGTGGTCTCTAGTAACCTTTGCTATCTATCATAAATATTTCATATGATACCGTGATAATATGTTCTATAAATCTACTTACTTAAATTGTGTTGGGGGGGTGTGTCCTCTTTTTTCCGGCCGCCGGTGGACATCGAAATCCGGCGAAAAAGCGAAATTTTGTGATCAGAAAATTGAAAATCCGGCGGGGAGTAACTTTTGGGGTTAGGGCTTCAGCCGTTTCAGCAATTATTTTGGACGGTGCTGTAAGGATCAAAAGCTATCAAAAATGTAGAGGCGGCTGGGTAGACGAGAGCCCAAATGCAGCACTTCTTTTACAAGGATTAAAGGACATCGACGGCCATGGCTAAAAATTGAAAAATTTGAGAAGCATCTTGACACTGGTTTGCAAGGGAACCAGAAATCTACAGCAGCGCAAATGCAAAGGTGGAGCCGGCTGCAAATCCATTGATCAATATCCGTGCAACAAAAGGGCAAATAGATTGGAGTTCCGCCTTTCGATGCCTGTAAGGACGTATCTGGCTGCTTTGGATGCCTGCAAGGAAACGGCGACAGGAAAAAACGTATCTGGCTGCTTCTAAAATTGCATGGCGGAGCATAAGATTTTCATGAAGAACCACAGTTCTGGGTGGAGCGATCTTCCAAGGTATTTGCTATGTTTGCTCCTCTGCACTGTATTTGGGGGAATGCATTTTGTGGCTAATGCATATATTATGGTTAACCGATTGTGGCAAGAACAGGACAACAAGATACTGTAGACAAAAGAAATAAATTGAAGATACTTTTTTTCAAGCATGAAACAGAGGATACAGGAGGAACACTTTTACAAACAGAAGGATAGGATGCACATTTTACTTCTCCAGCTTCAACTTCTTTAAATGCTGGCTACTGGGGATGCATGTTGGATACATGCGAATCAAAAATCTATGTATGCTCCCGTGTTTAATGCTCACGAGTTTAATGTTTTGGGTCTAAATTTTAACACGGGGGACGCTTTTTTGATCTTGCATTTTGTAGGTTCTAAGAAACATGGGCTCCCAAAATTATAGGGCCAAGGAACAAGTTCCGTGTCCGAGACAAGGTAAGCCAATTGTTCTTTTGCATGTATACATTTTCTTGCCTCTCGAAAGCAAACAATAATGATGGAGCTCTTCCCCATTTTTAAATCGAGCTCAGTCTTAGATACCTAACTTTCATGGTATGTTTTCTACCTCTAAGCGTTAACTTTCTTCTAAGTGTTTCACTTTTGTTTCAGATTTATTAAATGCATTGTGTTTTGAGTTTTATTCCATGTCTGCTGTGGCAACACGTTAAAAATAAGAATGATGCATCATGCTCTATTTATCAAGATAATCATCAAAAGGTCTTGCTCACAGGCACTTTGGTTTTACAGGAAAGAGGCCTTGGATGTTTTTCTGGTATATGATGCATGCAATAGCCTTTGTAAGTAAACCGTTGTCGTAATTATTCATGAGGCTTTAGTTTTGTTGAGTTAAATTTTACTACTGAGCACGTTAGCTTGCTTCGTCCCCACACAAAGAGTGATGCTTTTCTTCACCTACTTAGAGATTGATATATATTCTTTCTAACCTGTGTAATATGGATGAGGCAAAAAACTGCTTTTTGAAATGCTTTTCAGTTTGGTAGGATATAGCCTTGGCAACTGTAGCAACGAGACCTATCCTATTTGAATCCATATTAGAAGAACTTAGCTTGATAGAGGAAAATTAAGGCAGCCTAAGGCGTTGAGACAATGGAGGATAAGCAAGAAGACATGTTGTAAATTTAAATCATAGATCAACGGCTTGGTTCTGCCGAGTGTAAAATGGGACTATTATTTGCTCAAAACGATATCCTACGTATTTTGTAGCAGCAAACTAAGTTCCTGTCAAGGTTAAGGTATGCTTTTAGCAAGATAACTTATTGTTCCTCCTAAAAGCTTCTATTGCCCTTTGTAACTTTTGTTCCTTTGAGGGTTAGGGTTTGATAAGCTGATCTGATTGAGCACAACTTTATTTTATTGTGGAGTATAGAGGTAAGATCGGGAGAAGCAAAGTTAAAAATCATGCATCTCCCGAAAATGTAAGGTTTCCGGCTAAAAGTTTTTGTTGTGATATTCTGCAAATTCCAAGGCATCATGATGAGTCACCTTATTAAGGCACATTTTTTGAGCCCACGTTAAGGGACATAAGATGAGAGCAGCTAGAGCTGGGTTTCTGCAACAGCAGAGGAGTTTCTACAACTTCCTTCTGGGTTTTTTCATGAAAAGTATTTGCTTTACCTATCAGCTCCTTTGCAGTTGAATCAAGTGTTCATTTGTACTTTTTTTTCAATAGGTTGAGTCTTTGGAGGTGGAGAAACTATCATAAGGGATGTCTTTGGAGGTGAGCATAGAAAGGTCCTACAAATCTTGCATTGTGACCTATGCCAAGTGATCCTTATTTTAAGTGATCCTTATATACTCAAAGTGGAGAGAGAACCCTTGCAACAAAACCAGAAGTCTTTGATCCTGGAGTTGGGAACTAATACATCAAGTGCCGAGGGCTTTTTCTAACATTTTTCTGGAATTTTCTAAGTTTGTATGAGATCTAGATATTTTCCTTATGAATGTGACGCACAATTTCAGCAATGACATCACATCCAAGCATAAACAGAGCTACAAACAGAGCTACAAAGCAAACAAGTTAATGCATTGCTTAGAGTTTTTATTCTAACACAAAGAGTGAAGGAAATTTATGCATAGAGCTCAGCTGAGCTAAATAAATGGAAATATCACGAAAATATAGTATGATGGGAATTTCTAAAAACACATCAACAAAGAGATTCTATGGCCATGAAAAATGTAATTCACCATCAACAAAGAGAATTGCTGGCATCAAAATAACACAGAGAATGTAATTCATGCTTGCTAGAATATTGTGCAAAAACGAAAAAGGAAAAGCAAATTAATTCATTTGCCAACATTATCTTCAAATACATCTATATCATCCTTAACATGTATGGAGCATTTTGACTAAAACTAAGTTATGGTAAGTAGATAAAGTAATACAATGCAAATGTCAATGCAACATTCACCGTTAATTCAGATGCAACATACACTGTTAATTTAGATGCAACATACACCGTTAATCCGCATCTTTCGCATGCCCTTCCCTCCTCCCATTCCCTTTACAATTTTTTAGAAGTCATATTTCTTACTACAAACTTTTAGTGCTCTCAATCTAATATGGCAAGACTTACGCATATGCATTGAAGCTAAATGCGGATGCATAACTACATGCACAACGCATATTACTATAATTATGCAACATTGAAGTATAATATCACAAGAATAATAATATAACATTTGCTCGACTAACGTCTGGCAATGCCAGGCACATGCATTTCAAGTCATGCATGTAAGTCAAAAGTCGCCAAATGCCTAAAGAGTGACAAGATTTATCACGTCTTGAAGTCTTACTTTTGTTATGCGCGCTCTAGGGGCATGGTATCATTGGAAATGAAAATACCACTCTCATGTGCAATGTGCATGGGGTAGCAAGCATGGACACCTCCATCATTGTGTTGGCCATTGTTCACCAAATCGTATGTGGAAATGCATCCTTGGAATTGAAGTCAATCTTCTAGAATTTCCAGCACAAAGTCAATTGTTTTGATCTTTATTTCTTAGCTTACAATTGCTACAAGCAAAAACAATTTTGAACCTTGCCCATCCTCATTTGTACTTCCTTTTCTATGTGCATTTTTTTTTGTGATTGACTTCAACTTATATTTTTTAAGAAAAAGGCTTCTTGAAGTTTGTCCATCCTCATTTTGCACTTCCTACTTGCTACATGGTTAATTGTGGGAGGCCAATTTGTAATTATCAACTCAATATCATGAATATTAGCGACTCTAGAAACAATATATAGAATCGATATAAGTTCTAATATTTCCTAATATCATAAAGTCTTTAAGGCACATCTAGACATATGCCCGGCAACGCCGGGCACACATTTACTAGTATTCTCTAATATGTTAATATGTTCTCTAATATGTTAATATTCTCTAGTTACTGGCCCATATTTCGCACCGTAGCCACGGTGCGAAATTGACTCAGGTACAAATTATTGAAGGGCCTATTTCGCACCGTAGCCATGGTGCTTAAATCGAATTGAAGTTACAAATTATTGAAAGGGCCTATTTCGCACCGCGGGCTACGCGAAAATACGCGGGTCGGTTAGTTCTTGGGGCCATGGCCGCGCACCGTCGCCGCGGTCGCGAAATTGACTTCGGCCATAAATTATTGAAGGGCCTATTTTGCATCGTAGCCGGTCGTAAATCATTCGGTCCACAAATTATTGAAGGGCCTATTTCGCGCAGGTGGCTACGGTCGCGAAATACGTGGATCCAGCTTTAGTTAGGGCCCATATTTTCGCGACCGTGGCCATGATGCGCAATACATGCATCCAATTTACTTACAACACAAACATTTCGCATTAATCGAAAGCACTATCGAACCGATAAAATAAACCAACTCTTTTACAAAGAGAGACGTTATCAAGAGCTCTCAATACGGACATAACCTTTGCCTTGCCTACATCTCATTGATCTCCACTCCTTGATCGCTCAACAGTTTGCGGACTTATACCAAGCTGCCCTCTTTTTTTCATTGGGTTTTTGTCTAAACAACTTAGCAAGTGTTGATTCACTCGGCGATTGATTTCTTCACCCACTTGCACACGATCCTTCAGAAAACCATTGACACATCCGCTGCAAGGAATTCCTAACCGAACCTCTCGTGTTGAGTGAAACGAAGAATGCATTCTTTGCTTGCTTATGGGACTTCTCCATTCCGTGGTATTCCAAATTCCCGTGCTTCCATACTCCCCGACAAACCACACACCATGTGCTAACAGAATATGGACATAGTGAGTCAAATTGGCCTCACCCCATGCCGCCGGGAAAGACTTAGTGAAGTTTGTGACCGCCTCCCGGAATTTGGCAACATCATTTTCCCCGCACTACCTTTTTCTCGCATTTCCTTTACCAAGTCAGAGAAATCCTGCCATGCCTTGATTTTCTTCAAAGCGTGATCCGCCACGATCATTTCGATCATCCTCACGCGCAATAAGATCCTTGTAAGCTTCCCAAACACCGGATAAGTTCTCTTTCGCGGGAGGCAAAACCTCTTAGCCTTTGGACCACCCATACTTTGGGTTTCGGGGAACCTTGCGGATACCTTTGGATCTTGAAGTATTTTGTAGTGCCCACCATGAAGTCCCACATTAGATAGCACCTTTTCAACTTCATGCATGGCGCTTCCCTAGAGCTTTGGGGTGATTTATTCCAAGCAAACAGGGATACTCATGTAAACCATCTTGTCTATGATTCTCAAGAAAGCATGAAGGGTGCATATGTGTACTCTTCTTAACGGAATTGGCGTAATTGGCATCAAGGTTGTGTCCTTCTCTTCTCTATTTTGTGGCTCATCCCGGACACGATCTAATGTACTCTTGTCCAATCCAGGTGAATCTCTTCTTGCATAGAGACAGAGGGGACAAGCACGAGTAGTCTTACCAAAGATCATGCTTCATTCTCGTACATGCATTTTATTGTCTTCAAATCAAAGAAGATGCCATTCAACCTCATTACTCACCATATCCAGAGGCGCAAGTTTTTCTCCGATTCCGTGAGAGGCAATCATTGTGGGAATGGGTGCTTGATCAAAAACCCATTTCAAGATAATCGTGATTTTCCTCACGGTACCTGAAATAAACCAACCCACCAAATGTGATCTTCGTGACCGGACGGAAAACTTATCATCTAGATTTGACTCTTCATTCCTCGTATTCAAAGCTCGTTCATTAGACTCCGGTGAAACCCTCTCATTACTTCTCGCCTTTCACCAATTCCATTTCATCCAACTTCAAAACAATTCTTAGTTTGCCAACAAGACTCTTCTACCTTCATATCATAAAATCGAACCAAAAAGTCAAGCATTCTAATTAAGTCTATCCAAAGAATTGTTATTTTCATTAAGGCGAAAGTATCACCAAACCCGACTTCTTCTTACCTTTGGTATAGGATGCCAATGTATCCAAGTTGACACTGCTGGTCAGCTGATACATATCACCAAGAAGCTCTTGCACTTGTCTGTTTCTCGATGACCTACTCCTTGGTAGTAGAATAGTTTTGGTAATGCCTTGTTGTTTAAAGCCATCCTGCAAGCATCTGAACAAAGCAATATAAGCTTGCCTACTTATTCCGACATTGTCACACAGTTCTTGCACTGATTCTGAGGTTTGACTGTTCCCCAACTCCTGCAATAGTTGATGTACTACAGCTTTCCTAAGTTGAATGCTACCAGGACGCTTTAACATTCTCAATACATCATCTTTAGTAACTAATTTCTTTAATAAACCGGCAATATTAGCAGGTTTTCTCTTATTTTCTTCTGCAAGATTTGGATCAACAAGCTTTTTAATAGCCATGACCCTTTTTTTTTAGCCTCCACCCCCAGGGGCTAATATATTTATGGGCTTCAGGTTTTTTGCCCTCTCCCTGATCCCCAGTGGAGTTCTTTTTAAGCGTTTGACCCGCTTGTGAAGGGAATCATTTTCTTGCGCAACCCTCTTCATTCCTTGCTGCATTGCATTCATCTCAGTCACCAATTTCTGATTTTCTACCTCCAATTCATTGAGCTTGCGGCTCGCCTGTTGGAGCTGATTAACATCTGATAAAACTTTGCAATTGAATCCATACAAGTGGTTATACATGGCACGCAAATGTGGATCAGTATTACCATTAACCAAATTATTACAGTAACCTAGTAACCCTTGCTGTCCCTTACAAGCAAATTCAATAAGACCGGATGCGAGTGGAAGTTTGGATGGGCTCGAGTGAAAGGATCACATGGATCTGATTGGCCTTTAGCCCAGAGGTCTATATTCATGGCTCCATAAGCTCGCAATGCATCTTCATCTATTGGTTGCTTCCAAGTGAACTTATTCTTGTAAGGCAGGCATTCTTTTGGCACTTGCACTCTAAATTGACCCTCGGAATTAGTTTGATCCCGAAAAATGTAAGTATTAGAAGGAAGAACACTCAAAGGAATGCAATGGCGACTTCGGAAACCAAATACCTTTGCCATTGACGTGCAAAAGACCGAGAGAACGGGCCGGAGATTAGAATTAGGAAGATTCTTGCCAACAAACAGAGCGAAATTGAAAAATTTCGCTCTATTTGGCGGGCAAGAATCCGCCATAATTCAATTCAAAACCGCCCGGGCGATGGAAGAAGTTGGCGCTTTCGATGGCGCGATGGCAAGGTCGATGGCGCGAGGGCAAGCTCGATCGATGGTGCTGAAGCTCGATGGCATAAGCTCGAAGGTGGGAAAACGAAAATCCTAGATATAATCATCAAATATTCAGGTCGTTAGGAAATAATGATTGCGGGGTTAGGTTCGGGGGTTAGGTTCGGAGGTTAGGTAGTTAGGTTAGGGGAGAGTGAAATTTAGGTATGGAGGGGGAAGCTAGGTTGGGATCCACGTTGGCGGCCCCTAATATATTCTTAGGAGGCCCTTATTTGACCTCAAAAAAACTCTAATGGCAATCTTCTAGCAAATTATCAATAAATTGACAATGTTTTTCATACAATTTTATTCCTGGAGAAGCCACAAGCATATTTCTTCACATATTCTTCATTCATTCCAGAGTATGTAAAGGAAATGGAAGTTAGGCATTATAGAAAAGCACAGTTACAATGACGAAAAACTTACCTATGGAGGATCTCATTCATTGAGCGAGGACCAAGCACAAGTTAGCCAATTTCCAGAGTGGCTATCCAGCAACAGTCGCCATTGACAGTTTACAGCCGATAATAGATTTGGAGCGGTTATTGGCATATTCTAGGCATATAGTGGCATATAAGAGAGGGTGCCCACCTTTGGTCCATTTAAGGGGAGGTTGGATCGATGACTGCCTTCTTGTGCTCAGAACACAGCCATGAATGGCTTTTGGATGCCCCAGATGTGGCCCTTTCCATTGCCCTAAAAATAAACCTATTTGGAGCCTTCGTTAGACTACGAGGCTTCAAATGGGGCTCTCTTTTGGCCCCTAATGGAGCATCCCATGCCCTGTGCCATTGAAATCCATCGAGGGCATCTCAGAATAGGGCATGCATATATTCATTTGAAAGCTCTTGATGAGGAGATTCAAATGCATCTAGTCCGTTGGAATTTCGCCTCTTCTTTGAAAAGATTTTTTAGATCAAAGAAACAGCAAAAAGGGAGGGGGGTTTCACAGACTTAATATAACCCGTTAGATCTGAGCCATTTGGGACCAATCCATAGGGGGATATGTGCCAAAGGTAGGCACTCTCCCTTACCTGGAATATGCCACAAACCCACATGGATAAGGACTTGCCCCCTTGTGGGCAACCCAAAACGTGGGAGAAAAAAAAGGGAACAGAGTGCATGAAGTTTTGATCTATTCCTTATGAATGTACTACTCTTATCTCTTGCCTAAATTCTCATTGTGAGCTACAGAGAAGGAACCGACTTGGCATGAGAAATTGCATGAAGTTTTAATCTATCCCTTGTAAATGTATTATTGCTTAAATTCCCATTCTGGTGGACTTGATAAAGAATTGCGACTGCTCCCATCTACCTTTAAGAAGGAAGCAAATCTACATCTTGCCTAAATTCCAATGAGCTGAATTGTCAAGCTCCAAGAAGTATTTGACAACTGAAAAGAGGTCATAGTCTAAAATACTTAGGAAAGGACAAAAAAAGAGGGAGAGTGAAATTTTGCCCTGACCTCCTTTTTTAAAGACGAAAAAGCAGGGGGCTTGAAATTTCGCCTCCAAACTACTTGTTTTTCAGATCGAAACTTGAGGTCGATCGCATGTCGATCTCCCCTATCCTTCGATGCTCCCATGCAATGACCAGCGAAGAAAAACTGCCAAAAACGCACTAGAAAAAAAAAAGATATCAGGGGGCAAACTTTAAGCCCCCTGTTTTTTCACAAATTTTCATCGACAAAAAAGTTCATTGTGAAATTTCCGGGCGACCGCCAGATGCTACTCCTTTCAAAATTGCTTTAAGTGGTTTGAACAAAAACTATGAAAGACTTTGGATTAAGAAAAAGGATATAATGTATAGCATGAGTAGCTAGTTGCTAGAATCGCCAAAAGAATAAACCTTCAAGTTGCTTTTGGCAGGAAGGAGTGTTGCATTCATGCCATTTTTGGGCAAGGTCCCTCTTGGCACATAGGGTACAACTAGTCGGGATATGAATGCACTTGAACCATACCATATAATTGGCAAAAGAAAGAGAAGGAAAACATTGGTATCAACTGTGTTGCCCATTCCCAATAAATGAGAGATCCCATGTTTCAAAGAATCCGCCCTTTGGCCCTAGCTTCTAAAGACAGCATTGCCTTCTATAGTTGGAAAGAAACTATAGTTGGGCATTCAACATCCAGTGCCCAAACAGTAGAGGAAGTGATTCGATGTCAGGTGCCCACACCTTAAACATCAAAGGAAGTTGGTGCCCACACCTTAAACATCAAAGGAAGTTGGCTCAGAGGTGCAAGTTCCCACACAATTTTCAGTCATGCCAACACAATAGATGAGGTCCCTAGTCATGCCAACACAATAAATCAAATCCTGTCTTTTCCATCTCTCATGCCAACACAATAGATCATAAAAGTCCGGCTTTCTAACACGTCAGTTGGATCCAACACGTTAGTTAGATCTAGCAACATCCATGTAATTGACATGTCCAAAACCTTCAACCAATTTGTGCTATGCCCTTATGAACATATACTCAGATGAGTCTAAAAGCCCAAAATAATTGCATTACACAACTGGGTTAATGTGGGGTCCGTGATCAACCAAGGCCAATAAATAGCAAGTAAAATTTACACGCCAAAACCCCATTTAAGGATTTGAAGAGTAGGCCACCCAAACCCATAAAGAAGAGGTGAGGTAAGGAAAAGGCAAAGCCAAAGAACGAGAAGAATCAGCAAGGTGTAAGCTAAATAATAAAGAAGCATTAAAGCAGCTATAAAGAAGCAATTAAAGGCCTGGTGGGCCTGTTTTAAGTAAGGGACAACCCTACTACCAAATTTTGAATGCCTGCAGTAAGACACTCTCCAATCCCTCCACATAATTTTAGCCTAGTCCTAAATACAGACAGCTCAGATGCAAAACGTGACCTTCAGATCTTACATTGCCAGTGTCTCTATCCATGCTACATATTGCATTATTATTCCTGCATTAATTCTTCAAAAACAAAAGCATACCCTATATGGCCTTGACATGCATGCACCCTCTGAAATTAAATTCAACCAAAACAGGGTAAGTGAAGTCTCCTTGGAATATTAATGCTTCACAAAGACCCAACGGTTTGTGCATATACAAGTAAACCCATGTGCAAAATGTCCATATCAGACTTACCAAGTCCAAACAAACAGCATATGCTAAACCAGAAAGTCTAGGTGTCTGCATGGCAGTGCAAAAACAAATTCAAAACTCAGATTTTAGGCTAAGATATATTTAGAGATATAAATCTGCATGAGATTTGAATAAATTTATTTGCATGTAGATAAGCAAGAGAAATAGTACCAGGCAGAGGTCTTTAAATGTAGGCACATGGAATGAGGACCCCAGCATGCCCAAAACGAGGAGACTTAGATTAGAGGGAGGCGGCTTCTCATAACTGCAATTTACAAACAAGAGCAAAGGACGGTGCAGACTACTAAATGCTAGTTCAGAAACCCCACGTCTGCTGTAAATTTTGTAAAAATGGGATTTACTCACTGCACAGAGCCACCAAGGTAGCCATCTTTATTTTGAGAAGAAACTCTTCGTCTTCTTTTTCTGGGTTTTTTTTTGGGAATTCCTCCCTTTCACTTGGAACCTTCTTCTGCATCTCTAGATTGCCAAACCCTTGTCTTCTTCTCTACAAAAGCTGCCAGATTTTAGTTACAAAGATATGCCTGCCTTTTTCCTGTTACCAAAAAGCCTATGTTCACAAGCACGAGAAAAGAATATAAAATCTCATCCATACCTACCTGATTTCCAGGTTGGTTTTAAGATCCATACGTGCTCCAGCCTGGCACTTAGAAATTCTGTACTCTGTAGTAGTTTCTTGGAGTTTCAAAAAAGCAGCCATGCATACTTATTAGCAGAAACCAAACCAATAAATATGAAAATGGCCCAAGGGATGTGTTGCTGACAGAAGTTTGCACTAGTCTGACATACGCTATTATGATCCACAAGCCAAATCGCCCACTTCAGAAAACATATCTGCTTCTTGTAGCTCATAAATTTCTAAACTTTTCATGCAGTGCATTAACTATTTTTCTTCTTTGTGAATGTGATTGTCTATTTCTTATTGCATCAACAAGTTTTGAATCAGACCACAAATAAATATGCATTTCAAGCTTAACAAATGCTTCAATTCCTTGTTTCAATAAACATACAGAGGCAACACAAAACTCTCGTTACATCATACAGAAACATCAGTAACGAACTCCTGGTATGGAACTTCTAAACTTCAGTCTTATATTGCATTCTCGAGGTCCACACAGGACCAAATCTAATCATTTTTCACAATTTTCCTGTATTCTGTAGCTGTCCTCTCTAACATTCAAAAGAGCAAGTATTTAAGAAAATCTGGCCTCCTTATTCATCTTGCAAAGCTTGCATAAGTATAAGCTCCAGAAAATCTGGTGGAGCTGAGCGTACTGTGTACTTTATTTTCACGAGTTGCATCTGAAATGCGAATTTAGCTTTGCTGGTCACAAGAACCAGTCCAGAACACCCAACCAAACGAACCATTGACACAAGCAGCAATCACGTTCAGCTCTCATCTCAAGCCATGCAAGGATGAAATGGTTCAGCATGTAGTTAAAATATATCTGAAGTACCTTGGTCAACTGAGTAATCTGGCATCATCAAAAAATGCAGTCCATTTGACCAATGGATGAATCACCACAGCAGAGGACTGGGATGCTAAAAATATTAGCAAGTCGGGCTAATGTACACAGTGGCATCAAACAGATTCAAGCCACTTTCCAATACTCCAATTGCTCAGCAGCTGTTGAGCCTCAAATTGCTCAGCAATTGTTGGGTCTTCTCCTCATTGGGATCATTCGTTTTTAAATCCTGTATTTCCTGTATTTGAACACGCGGAGGAGGCGCCGATCCAAGAACAGCTACTGTTCTAAGCTGCACTGGAGGCGCAGTGGTACGAGGCATCACAGGGTTTGGTCTACCAATTGTGGACCCTGACCAGAAATTGGAATCAGGATTGGACCAAATCATCCTATGAGCATTGCCACACATAACAGGACTTTTCTCAGGCATACTCCTATGTCTATCCTTGTCAACATCCACCTTTGGATGCTCCAATCCAAGCCATTCATCTTCATCCCTCCGATGTTCGTCCAATGGAATGGGGACATCATGCTTCTCTTTTCGTCCTAAAGAAGGAATGGACCTGATTTGTGTAGGAATTACTCTTGGGAAAGGAACAATTGACCTGTTTGGTTCTCTACAAAGGCCAGCTGAATCATGCAGTGCTGATGAAGATGAAGATGATGCAGTTTGGCGACTTCTTGGGGAATGTGAACTGTACGCGGCTGGCGGTTGCAAATGGATGCCATTTTGCTGGAGGTATCGCTGAATCTGGGAACTTTCACTAGGTCCATATTGGTATCCCTGTCCAGATACTCGAGCAGGACCTCCTGGAGCTGATCGAAGCCGGACTCTAGGAACCCCACTTGAAGTTGTAAGTGTAGCTTTGGAAGTTTGCTGCAAAGAGATGTTCCTGTCATCTTTCCCATAGGCTCTAGCTATAGCTCGTGCAATGATATTTTGTTCCTGTTCTTCGGTTACTTCAGATTCGGGCGGCATCATCATCGTTCCATATTGTTTCGGTACTGCACACAACCCTCACAAAATCAGCAAAACTTTTTTGCGCCAAAAATACAAAACCACAGTACGTTACATAATGAAAGAATAAATTAAACCATATCCTGTTTATTTCCAAAAATGACTCGTAGGTTGCAATGATAAATGAAATGGATTGCTGAAGTTCACGAAATAACAGTAAAAGAGAGAAAGAATCGTTACATTGCTTGAATCCATGCCATGCCGTCATAGCAGCATTTTTTTCAGCTTGTTTTTTCGTTTTCGCAGGTTCCCCAGTGAATGAAACCCCAGCTACCTCCACTGTACATGTAAAAACTGGCAGATGACCAGGTCCGGTTCTGGTAGTAATATACACGGGGAGAGACACTCCGGCCCTCTGGGCGGTTTCCTGCAACAAGTTCTTGCATACTCCGGTTTCATCCTGTTTTAAACGTAGAACGAGCGTCAATCCTGTAAATAAGATGCTTAATAAGAAACAAACTAAACTCCAGCGGATTACCAAGATCCTTGCAGCTAGAGACTGTGACGGGCCCCTCCGAGATAACGTGTTCAGAGCAACCTCTGCAGCGGCGTGCTCTGCTTGCCTCAGTGTAGCGCAGTAATTAGGACTCTCAAATATCTCCCCATTGAAATTTACAGTAGCCTTGAAACGAGGAGCATGATCGGGGCCTTCCCTGATGTTAGAATATGAAGGCAGATTGAAGCAGCTCCTTTGAGCCAATTCCTGAAGCTGATTCTTATACATAACTGCACAAACAATAACCCAATCCTGTTCGGTGTTATATTGGCAAAGAGTATCAAGTTTTGAGCAGCTGAAACGCCAGGTATTGAAATTTTTTAATCGAGAAGGCTGTTCCGCCAAGAATTCGAAGTTTTTTGTAACTTAAAGCGACAGAACCGTCATAAGCAAAAGCAAATCAAGCAAACCTAACCTCAGAAAGCCGGCTTATTCTTTGAAATCTACAACTCTATGACCAGAATTAAAAAGCTTGGTGCCAAAGTACCTGCAATGTGAAAAAATGCCAGTACAGGCTCCAACAGACACTTTCACCGCATGAGAGAGCTGCTTAGGACGCTCCCTGCAATTACGGAGCTCAAAACTGAAACCAAATCGCCGAAGTTGCTAAAAAACTCGATGCCGGCTCCGTTTGAAGCGAAGAAACCATAGAAATAAGCGGATTTTGATTCTGAGAGCCAAAACAGGCTAAAAATAGAGATTAATCGGATCGCCGAGAAGAGAAGGAGCTGAAAAGGAAGGTTTTATAGGTCTCAGACGTAATGCGGCGACGGAAGCAAGCCCTTTCTTCTCTGTAAAACTCCCGAACCAAAAACGAAGGAAGGGAAAGGCCTGCCAGAGGCAGTTTAGACCGAGTCCCTCAGTGTTGTGTTTTCAACGTAGGATATGCCTAAGAGCTGTCCTTAGCTGGACGTCCGCGTGTAAACGGTGACGGTACTTAACCTAAGTGCAGGTCTTAATAAAGGTTGCTTTCGACGGGGGGTTAATTAGGGTCTTTTAATTGGGTTGGTTTGGTAATTAATTGCCAATTTGCTGGCATGAGTGTGCAAATTTATTAGGCATTAAATTTGGCCTTATTTTTCTCGTTTAAGTAGCGTGTGGATGTTAATGTATGTTCCATCCACATGCCTCGATTTCTCAATGCCCCACATTTGACCCCCTAGTGTTAATGGTACCAAGAGAAAAAAAGTTTAAAGCTACAAGAAAAATTGAGCCAACTACATTGTGCCATGTGGCCGAACTCTATTCGTTTGCTAGGCACCTTCTAGATGTGAGAAATGTCGGTTACACGTGGAAAGCCTGCTGATTTCTGCACTCAAGCATTCTTGTATCCATTGTTTTGGTTTTGTTTCACCAGGCGAAAAGTTCTTATTTGGTGTGCATTATTTTTGTATTCTCTTGTCATGCATCAACAAGAATTCTGATTCGTTGTATCATTTTTAAACATTTTTCTATGCGGGTCAAAGCTTATATTTGATGCCTTAGGGTGCTTAATACTTTGCCTTGAAGATTTTCGAACCTTTGAAGAACTATGGCTTGACGTGTTGTTTATATTTCTTAGGGCAAGCCCGCGTATGAGAGAGCTACAAATCCTTTCCAGTTTAGGAAGTTAGTTAGCCATGTCATTGATTCAACTTCAGAGGCTAGTTCTCCAGCTCTGCCCAATTCTATGCGCTCCTTTTCGAATCGACAATTTTTGGTTTTGTTATTTTTTCATTTCATGAATTGAATGATCTTGGTTGCAAGCTATGTTGCTGAATTTGCATCTCGATCTAGAGGCCAAGATCCAAAAGAGCTTGCTTCTAGTTTGTAAATTGACATTCAAGATAAAATTTCAAATTTTAACGTGGAGAATCGTTTGTTGTGCATCCAGCAGCCTCAAGAGCACGTGCACATCGGGAGATGCAGAATCTATCCCAAAACACTTGCAAGTTGATGGAGATCCTAGGAGCTGGCGGAAGTTCTTCAGGAGCAGGTATTAAGCTCCAATACTTTAATTTGAGAAAAAAATTGCTAATTTGAGAATTTTAAGCTAGCAAGCATGACACATTTTACTCATAGCAAGCTGGCAAGCAAGACACATTTTGCTCATTCTAAGCTAGCTAGCAACACCATTTTACAGCTCTTGAGCTAGCAAAACACATTTTTCTCAGGTCTAACGACAAGTTTATCCTTATCCTTATCATCATCATTCTTATCCTCATTAGCAACAGGTCTCTTAATTGAGAGGGCACGTCGCTTGGGATCAACATGATTAAAGGCATCCCTTCAACCATCCATATATAGTCGATGGTTTTTATTGCTTGGTATCGAGGTGGATCATTAGGGTTAGGCTTCCACCTCTTCTCCCGACAATTAATGTACTTATTGGGATAAGGTATAACCTTCCTATTGACATGCTTCAACCAAGAGACATACATCTCTTCGTAGTGAGGCTCGTTTGGGTCTTCTATAGAATTTTCTTCTGCATAAACTCACCAAGTAGGGCAGCTATAAGCTGGCCTCACAAGCAAAAGAATATCCTTCCTAATATCTTGATATGGATTAAAGATCTGAAGTGGATTCTTGGGCCTCTGATTAGCCGGGCCTACATATGACGGTGGAAGGTTACTTTCTTGCTAGATCACCTTCTCAGGTTCAACCAAAGCATTCTGCCGCGTGTGGGGGAAGAAATCATGCATGTCAGATGCACCGCCTACATAGTAGACCCAATGAGTAGTCCATGGCCTCATTGATGTATGCATTAGACCATCAATGTTCCTTTCCTTTTTAGATGGCTACCCAATGCATGATGTATTTTGTTATGGAGCTTCTCAAAACGCCAATTTCCTTGAGGGCTTTCACTGGAGGTAAAGTCTTTGGCGCTCCTTGAGGAATCATGGGTGCACCATCTTCATCTGCCTTCCACATTTTGATCCCCTTCTTCGGCAACCTTTCACGATGCCCAAGTTTCATCTTATAAAACATTAAGGGCCATCCGTCTTTATCTTTGAACTTGTATAGAAGTGGTTCTAAATGGCCGATCAGACATTCCTTCAGCTTTTCACGAATCCCTTCTAATCAGGAACCCCATGCACAAGTTCAGGCATTGAACCCTTCAAGCTACATTCTCGAAACAGCTGCATTAACTCCATAATGATCAATGCATCCGATCTTCTTAGAAGAGTAGAGTAATTGCCAAACAAAGCATCTATATCATCGTGCAAAGTATGAAAACGCGTATCTATTCTTATTTGGCCAAAGCAATTGTCAAGCTGAAGATAAAGCCTCCTCGATAGCTTTTTTTATCATGAGATTTCCCTTGGAGGCACGTCATATGGTTTATCTAATTTATTGGTCACCTTGGTTTTCAAAACCTTAGACTCTATAGTTGAAGACATCCATGCACATGTGGATTTAGCTGTATTATGTAGGTGGCCCCAGCTACCTTCAGTTGGATCTTCTAGTGTCATCAATACATGATTGAGAGGCCCAATGTAAGAGTTAGAGCCATCCTACCAAAGCTCAACCGAGAAATAGCCTAGTGCTCCTGTACCATGACCATGCATCAGGCACCAATGACGCTAACCTTCAGACGGTCCTCTCTCATACCGATTTGGATAATTTTTCAAACCTAAGCTGTTATGGATCACACCAATGATCTATACTTTTTATATCTCTAAAGCCACGATATTTTGTCAGATAAAACAAGGTCACATAAACTGCAAATCATGTAAAATTGTTGAGATGTTAGCCAGTACAACAAAACCAGCTTAAGATTCCTTTGTCAAAAGTTACACCAATAGCTTCTGTAATGAAACTCCAGTTCACCAAGATTACAGAAATATCCAACCAGATAATCAATTTGTGATAGTTAGCAGTCCAAGCAGATCAAATGGTGCTAAGAACTGGCAGATGGCAAGTTTTGCTGTCAATGGCAAAGCAATAAGCAAAGGCAGTTTATCAAACAAGGTTACAGTTATCCGGTCAAGGAGATACTCATGGAAGCTAAAGTAGTTTGTATCAAAAGTGGTCGTCCAACAGTGACTATTCATGCCAATTGTTCCTTTTAAAGTTATGTCTAATCCCTTTACCTTTCAAACCAATTTTGGCTCAACTATATTTAAAGTCCTCCTACTTTCAAACTAATTTTGGCTCAATTATATTTAAACATTAAAACTTTAACCATGAAATAATATCTTGGCTTAGAGATATTATTTAACCATAAAAAAATTGGTATAGTCTGGGTGCCTGGAGGTATGAGATAAAGCCTTATAGAGGTTGGAGCTCACGAAGGATCCGCCCTTTGCGTGTGTTGATTATCACAAGGGATGTTATTGCATAACATTTGGTATCAAAGTCAAAGTTCAATTTCTTATGGCAACATTGGTGTGTTCCACATGCTTGAGGACAAGCTTCTCGAGGAAGGGGAGAAATTGATATAGTTTGGGTGCCTGGGGATATGAGATAAAGCCTCGTAAGAAAGGGCACATCAGATATCAGAAAGAGAGTGAAGATCTTTGGGCATCTATATTCTGCAGGAAGGTGGTTCAGATACACTGCCTTTGGGCTTTCCTGGCCAAGCATAATCTCATTCTCACAGAAAGACAGTTGACCAGGTACAGAACCATGTACTATAATCACAAACTCCTAGCTGATATGTATGGTTCCCTGCTGATATTACTGGAGGACAAGGATAAATTTCGGCTCTTCTACACTAATAATTGGGGTCCAAATCAATACTATTTTGGATCTACAGACTCATTCAATGCCTATTTCAACTTTGTTTTCTTCTCTGATCAATGATCCCCACTTCCATAGCCTCTTCCTAAATATGCCTTTGCTCTTATCTAATCTTCATCTAGTTTATTTTCGGGAAAGATTATCCTTTTTGCAGGTGCTTACAGTTTATACAGAGCTTCAGTTTCATCAGCTTGTGGCTTCTTCGACGTGTTCATATTTTGGAGCATTTTGTATATTGGCACATTGTTCTTGACATACTGTCCTTTATTATCTTTGTGCTAGAGCTCATAATCTATAATATGAAGCTCTATGCTGATCATCTATTTTCTCATGTGCTTCTCTATAAAGCACAAACATGCTATGTTCTTGAGATTCTGTAATTAATGACAAAACCGTCTCTTGCTTTCAAAAAAAAAAAAAAAAAAAAGGGCCTCGTAAAGGTTGGGCGCATGAAGGATCCGTCCTTTTACTATGGGGATTATCATTAGGGGTGTTAATGCATAATATAGGTACCATAGTCTTATTGTAGTCCATTTTATCATGAATGATTGTAAGAGCTTGGTCTGGTGCACGATGCGACCGTGCGCGCCAGGACCAATAAAGGCTTTTGCAAGATAGTTGTGCAAACATATGAGCCTTCCTTTCCCATGCTAACTTTCTTCTTTTCAATGGATCTCGTGTTTTAGCTATGTATTGCCTTTGGAGAAAGTTATGCGCTTGTCTACGCCAAGCCAATCTCCGAATGATTATCCTTCCAAATATGCAAAAAAAGGAGCATGATACATGCTTGTCAATTAGCTCTTCTACAGCAATATCGACTTCTTGATGTATATCCTTCTTGGTCAGAATGGAGATCAGCTTCAATATACTCTCTCCTATTCCCTGTGTGATCTTCTTCGATCTATGTGGCATAGTCTCAGCATTCTCATTGACATATAATGTGAATATACTCTCTGTTGCCAGAGTTTGAGACCTTGGCTTCGGTGAACCTGAATTTCCATGCCATGTGGCCTTCCATTAAATTCTTTTTCCATATCTAAAAAGTCGACATAAAAAGTCGACAAAGCTATGTCATAAGCCATTTGCCATGCTTGATGGCAGGCCTTGATTGTATTTCTCTTCGAACTAGCAGATTCTAAATCTTTAAAATGTGTCTTCCTTGCCTCGGATACCTCATCAACAGCTATTCATAGACTCTTTGACAGGGGGTTGTCATCCACAACCACCAAATGAATGTCCCAATGCAATAAGTTGCACAGGTGAGGCATATCTGGATGAAAGCCAGACACCTCGTTGATGGATTTGTTGGCATGTGAAGCATCTCCACGACTGTGGCAGCAATGAACTCATCCTTTAGAGGCAAGCCAAAAATAGAATGATTTAGATCTGTGAATATTATAGTACCCATGCCATAGGGTCTATCACCGCACTCATGCATTAACTTGCAAGTGCGTTCTACAAAGTCGTCCTATTAGGTGATCTTATACCTTGAGGACTTCTTTTAGAGACTTGCCAATTTATTTTCTGTATTTGCTCTTGAGAAGAGCGCCTAAGAGTTTGAGAAGATGGCATGTGAAGCACCTGAAGAGAATGCTACTGGAGCGCCTATTTGACAAAAAATAGTTCCAATGCCATTTTCAAAATTCCCATGTGGGAAATTTGAATTTTGCGAGTACCACGGCTGCCCTAAGATATGTTGGTACAAGATTGCCTTATAATGCGCAAACTTTTCTGATTCGTCGATTTGAATTTTTTCGGTATTTTTTAGGGTCATCATTTCAAATTCGAAATTGAAGCGTACTGCGTACCTTGGCCGAAAACTATCACCTTCTTTTTACGGCGACCAAAACCAGTGCAGACTTTTCTGCCAGAAATTTCCAGGCGCTTTTTCGGCTAGACAGTTATCTGTTGACACCTGCGCCTCTATGAAAGGCATTTGCCCATGTATAAAACCTATTCCAGAGATGGCAAATGCCTCCCTGAAATGCGATCATCTGACCGACTACGCACGCAAGTGCCAAGTCATTCCAGATTTCACGAGCGCCTACTTGTTCTAGGTCCTGGTGGCGCCAGGCAAAACGACCCAACTCCAACTCAGCCAGATTTTTTGGAAGTTCAAACGCTTTCAATAATGCTGCAACCTTCTGATCTGAAGAGCATCGTTCGAAAGATCATGCAAGACTTCAAGACAGGTTATCGAGTTACGTCAATGATGATTCAATATTACCAAGAAATGGCCGAAGCAGAACTGACCCAACTATTCGAAGAGGCCAATCCATGCCAAAAGGATAATTGTCATGCCCAAGGATGTGAACTTGGCCAGAAGAACAAAGGACATGACTTTAGGAAATTTTTAAATAGCTTTTTCCTCTAATTATACAAAACTTTTTCTTCTAATTAAGCAATGAATGTAGAAACTTTGAATTTATTTTATAAATACAATTGGAGCAAAAGTGGGCCATTCGAGTCACTCTGCTCCAAAGGGTAGTATGACCGCATCAAACGTGCCTCCCGCATAGAGTAACTTGAGTCGACCCAAGCCCACCAAAATTTGATAGAAAATCATGAGATAAGATGTTAGAATTTGAATTTTAGCATGTTAGTATGCATGTAGGTAAATTAAACCAAAAAAAAAAAAAAATTCGGACACTTCAGGGGAACCCCCCTCAGGTCACTCCACGCATAAGTATAGTATGACTATGTCAAACAACCTCTAAGAGCGAGTAACTCGAATCATAAGTTCTGAATGGTTTTTCCATCAAAACTTATAGGTTGTAAATAGCCTCTAGTGTGGAATAACCCGAGTCATAAGTTCTGAATGTTTTTTTCATCAAAACTTATAAGTTCTGAATAGTCTATGGGCATAGATTAACCCGAATCATAAGTTCTATATGGTTTTCCATCAAAAATAAGTTTTGAATGGCCCCTAGGCACAAAATAAGCAATGTCATAAGTCCTGAATGGTTCTTCCGTCAGAACTTATAAATTTTGAATGGTATTTTGGTCAAAACAATCATATTATAGCTTATTTCCATGTATTCTATAATGCCACTCCATCCCCCCATCCCCCCAAAAAAAAAAAACCCCATGCCAACCAATTGGGGAGCATTCTTTATGTTTGAATTATAATCCTTTATTATATTTAAGTTTTAACCATGTTAGAAAATATTGATACTCGAGGCCTTTAGGGTTAGAACAAAAACCCTTAAGCTAGATATAGATTGCATTTTGCATTCATCTCAGCTTAGTTGCCACTCTTAGCTCACTAAATATCTTTTTGTCTACATTGTAGTAGTTAATTAAACCTTTTTCTTAGAGTTGCCAGGGGTTAGCAATTGTCGCCACGCATTGGTATGCGATGCACATGCTATGAATGCATCATTATTAAGTGTCTTCAGCCATACCTTGATATTAAAGATAAGTGTCCAGAAATTCACTCTATCAAGGTACTCTAGGCCAGCACACCAAGTATACTCGTAAACATAAGTCTTGTTACCACCCCATGACAGTAAATAACTACCTTTCTCAGATGTTAGTGATATGTCAAATGCCAAAATGTTCATTTGGGCTTAGGTTAGATACAAGACATGAATATAGGAACTGTAGAGACAATAGGCATGAGTAATTATTGTTTGTTGTAGTATTACCTGCTCCGTGCACTTTAGAGCAGTCATATAGTTCAGGTGAACCTTTGTTGCAGATCCTTGACCCCTCAACATAGGAGCTACTTGACCACATTGAGCAATTCGAAACCAGAGCACAACCTTATGGAGGAAACTTCAGCATGAGGTTAAAGATCAAGACGATAAAAGGGAGAGCATGAACACACATAATGAAGGGGGGACTACAGAAAGGACGAGAGAGACATTAAGAACAAATAGATGAGTTGCCGAGATGGGCTATTCAACATACAATGGGCATCATGGCACTTACGCCATTGATCATTAGGGGAGGAACATCTTCTGGTCAAGGATATTCTCCAAATTGCCATATCGTCTCGAGTTGTTGTCACAGCTCCACTATCAACAAGTATATGACTTCATTGACTATTCACATCACAAGTTTCTAAGAGATGAGACCAAACATACCTCTTATGAAAGACAACCATCTCAAACATAGGCCTATGGCAGGACCAGATCTAGATTTCAAGTAGAAATGCTTTAACTAAAGATGAATTACAAGCCACCAAGCCAAGACTATTCAAGAATAGGGCTATGGTCGGACCACAACTAACTTCTTTCCCTCGTCAGCCTCGATTATCTAGGGTAGCTACACCAATCTTGACAACACCATCTCTTTGCAAAAAGATCACGATGGCCTTCTAGCCTTAGATATTGAAGTCAAGTAGCAACAAGAAGAGACACCATGTGAGGACCAAATAACAACACTAATAATTGATTACTTCAAGATTATAGATCATGCGCCTGGTTGCAAATAAACTTAACTCTCAAGAAGAGAGGTCGAATAGTTCGAAGTGCTAAAGCATTCAACATTATCATCACTCTTATAGTGGCAACATGGGACTGCCAAGACAAAGAGTCGACAAAAAGGAGATCGACAGAGTGAACAAATCTTCTAACCTCAATTTTGCAATTCTTGGGTAACATGGCGAACCTAAATCAGTGTTTACATCCATAGTATTGCAATACTTAACCGTGATATACATCAAGAAAAAGCATATTGTTGCATGCAATTCTCAACTGCATTCTTATCTAAAACCTAGACTTATAAGACTCCTAAAAGTATAACCTAAGTGCCCTTAAATTGCTGAGGTAACTCCACGACTTTAATCTTAAAGGTTTACATGAATTGGAATTATCCCTTGGTCTTGGCCAATTCTTGGTCATTGAAAGTCTTTCTAAGTTCGCTTAGAAAGTCGAACATGCAACTTTCCCATTAAATAGCATACTCCATTTCTTTATAAGAATTTGGTATACTAAGCCGACCCCGTCACTCAACCAAAATTTCTATGGTTTTAATCCTCTTTGTACGACCTTAATAAATAACGTAGGATTAATTATAAGACGTTTAAGATATTCCAATATCATTCCCTACTTAACCAAATTATAATTGCACCTATTACAATTTAACCTTATCTAAAACAAGTATATAAAAATGAGATGTAATTTAAAGCATATCTTATTATAGTCCCTTGAACTACATCCAACAGTTTCTATATAACTGTCAACTTTATAATTACTTCCTGCCTACAAGAAATAAAATATTTGCCGAAATAGCAAAATCAAAATTGCTATTAGTTTTCTTTCTTTAGAATTTCCTCATATTTTCTAATCAAGCCCCTGAGGCAACTTGATTAAATGTCAGGACAATTCCATACATTATGTCCTCTCTTTCCACAACCCAGATAAGGCTTATTTAATAACTCTATATTAACCTCTTTAATACCATCTCTTACTTTTGAGCAATCCAAAACTTCCCGTCCTGATCAGAACTGGAATTGTGCTCATTAAAATTACTCGAACAACCCAGTTGTTGTTCATCTTAGGTTAGACCTCCTATTTGTTTGACTGTATATGCAAGCATAGAATACTGCTATATCCAAATTCTTTGGATGCAGTCTCATAGGTTTCATTTTTCAGTGCAGTGTCGTTTATGTCATGCACAAAATAAAGAACCCGATTTTCATGATCGAGAGGCTGAACAATTGCAAGCAGCTTTCGAAGCTCTTACTCATATATTCTTAAGTTTCCAATTCGTTGCAATTTATGCAACTGATGATAAGCCATGAGTTCATTCAAATAGTCAAAACCTCCATGGGATAGGACCTGTGAAGAAATACCCTTGGCATCTTCCTCAAGTGCTTCAGCAATTAAACTGCATTGCTTAGTTACTAATTTATTAACTTCTTGTTCAATGGAAGCCATCTTCGCCAGAAGATCTGAGCTAGCTCTTGGATTGAACACTCTCAAGTTCACCCTTCTTCACTTCCCAAGTGGTTTGAAGGATATAACTTTTTTTGTCCAATCCAATTCTGCCATTAAAGTCTATATTTCCACAAACCTATAATAACAAAATAACTCTAAGATTCTTATGCATAAAGAATTTCCAATCCATATTTAAAAATCAAGAATCTTATTTCCAGAGTTCAACCTAGTTTTTTCTAGAAAGTTAGACCCACAACACTCTATTTAGATTTCCTAAAATATAAAATCTAGAATCTAGAATCATAGATATCTCTTAAAATAAAAGATTCCCAAAGATCTACAATCTCATAACTCTTGTACAATCATGGGATCTGATATCAAAGGACTAATTAGGATCTCCCAAAGGACAAATTAGGAAGCTGGGCATCCTCGTGATTCTTTCCAAAACAATCGAATGGCCTTGAAACACAAAGACTGAAGAATTATCTTTCTACCAAGATAATTCTTGTGATGCAAGCCCAAGTCCTGCAATCAATTATAATCAGATACCTTGCTATCCAACACAAGCACAATGCTTGTAATCGAATACAAGCAAGGATCTTGTATTCCAAATGCAAGAGATGCCCTTGCAAGCAAGAACATCCAATTTTTCCCCTGCTATCTAATCACGACCTAGGGTGCTTCAGAGGTTTGAAATCAGGTTCTAAAGGGTCGAATTGGGTTGTAAGATCCGAAGCAACTCACAGTCAGGTCTGTAACAACAATGAAGAAGGATTTCGATGCCTTCTCGAATCTTTGGATGCCCCTTCAATTCGAATTCCAGCCCCGTTTATAGGGTCAAATCTCTTGTTTGCATGTCTCCTCATGTAAGTCCAATCTGACCCACGTGGATCTCATGCATGGGCATGCTCGAATGAATGGAAAACCCAATCTGTTCCACCCAAAACAAATGGATTTAGAAGAAGCTCGAAAAGTTCGAGTCTTTCTTGGCCCCTATACCTATTGTTTACCCCAAACCAATCTAAAGTTGCCACCTGGCCAAACATTAACATTAATATTAATGTTGCAAAATCATACCTAATGAATATTTTTTAACCATTAGAAGTTGGCGCCCCTAGACCCAACTTTGGCTAGCCCTGTTAATGATCCCATAGCCCGACTACAAGGGTCCATAAAGCAACTTTGCTCCCGTCATGCTATTGACAGTACTCCTTTGCTCATGTAATTCCATCATAAGTCTGTTAATATCGGCCATACCCCTGGAAACACATGTAACAGAGGCACTATTTGCTTGGTAGAAAGTCCCAACTGGATATGGACCACCAAATCCAATATATTAAAATGCAACCATTCCTTAATTTGAGCTAGAGAAGTTAAATGTGGTTGCAGACGCATTCTCTCGATGGCCCTTGGAGACGAAAGTGCATTCTAATGTCATGCCGACCTTAGCTAATGAATTTCGTAAGAAGATCGAAGATGCCATTCCTTCAAGTCTTGAATTTAAGGATGCATGGGCTAGTCTTTGCAAGGACAGACAAGGAAATGGAAGCCTTCAAGTATTCTAAAAAAGAAGGTAATCTCCTATACTGCAAGAATAAATTATACATAATAAGAACAGAATAGAATAGAGTAGAGTTTTTATTGTATACGGAGACCAATGGCCTATGGGACCCAACAAGAGGTGCAGCAAGCGTATTACTGTCCGGGCTGAAAAACCCCCTCCCCGCCCTTAAAGAATTGCTTGGGAGAAAAACCGTGACAGGAATAGACTTGCTGTCAAACTATACAAATACCGAAACGAATATAAATATAGACAGAAATATGTACATGCATCAGGTAAGTGCCCGAGGGCCAAGCTGATCTCAACGATCCATGATCTCTTGAATGTATGAGCCCAATCTCCGTACCGAGCTCATGCTCAGCATCTCATGCAGGGGCTGGCCAGGATGGACAGCTCAGCATAGCATGTCCATAAGAACGGGTGAATAAATTATCATAAGGGGTGAGGAAGTTAATTTTTCATGATATGCATAATAGCCCAATTGCTGGTCATGCAAGATTCATGAAAACCTACTTCAAAATTAGAAGTAGTTTCTTCTGGCCAGGCATGAAGAAATATATAGCAAGGTACATTCAAGAGTGCCAGTTATGCCAACATGTGAAAGTGGAGCAACTTCAGATTCCAGGAGCCTTAGAACCCTTGGCAGTGTCAAACGCCAAATGAGAAGTAGTCAGCAGGACTTCATAGCAGGCATCCCATAAGCCATGATGTCTTAATGGCAGTGGTCAACAAGTTGTCGAAGATGCCACATTTTGTTTTTCATGTCGAACTACACACACATTCTTAGATATCGTCTTGCTATTTGCAAAAGAGATTTTTAGATTGCATGGGATGCCTAGGCAGATCATCTCCAACAGGGACCCAAACTTTATAATCGCTTTCTAGTAAGATTTCTTCAACACCATTGGGATGAAGCTCTGTATAAGCACAATATATCATCCTCAAACAATTGGCCAGATGAAGTGAACGAGAAGCCGCCAGAAGAGCTTAACCGATAAGCACAAAACAAGAAAGAAATTTCAAGTTGGAGATAGCGTGTGGCTCAAGATTAAAGTCAAGCAAGCCAAGCTCTGTATCGGCAGTTAGAAAAGCTTGCTCCAAGGTGGAGGGGACCATTTAGAATTGTTCAAATAGTAGGTAATCAATTCTACAAATTAGTTCTTTCCGCTCACTTCAAGGTCTGCAAGGCCTTAGTCTTCTTAAAAACCACACTCCTAACCCAGAGGAGATGTTAAAAACTCCAACCTTATTGAAGATGGCTTGAGTAACAACTTGAGATTATTCCTGAAGTCCTCCTTGATAGGGCATATAAGAGACAAGGAGGTCTCAATTCCTCTAATACTTGGTCAAGTGGAAACAATTGCCAGTGAAAGACGCAACTTTGATACTCAGCTCGGATTTGGAGAAATAATACCCAGAGTTCATGGAGCAATACCAAGGTAGGCTCGTCACCAACGGAGTCGACAATGAGTCCCAAAATGAGTGCGAGATGGTGGCAGCACTGGACCCTCCTTTCAGCAGGGTTGAGGGGGGTGCCACGCATACATGCATCTTAGAATAGGATTATGATAGGATGCATGATAGGGAACCACCCGGAATCTATGGCCATTATTGGAGAATAGGCCATCTTATACGCCAAGGGTGATAAAGAGTATAGGCATTAGACAAGCATTCATTGTAGGCATGATAGGACAACATTTCCCATCGTCATTATAGGGGAAGCATCCTCCCCCAATGCCAAAGAAATGTTGCATTCATGTAGGTTAAAATTAGGGGGGTTCTTAAAACCACAATTTATTAATTAAACTAACATGATGTGCTACTTGCAGACAAATAAAGGAGGGGCAACGAGTAGGATGAGCGCATCAGGCATTTTATCTTTAATTATGACTTTTAAGTATGTTATTATGATACTATGACTTTTATATATGTTATTATGTTTTTGTAATGATAAACTTGTTAAGGCTATCTAATGTTGGAAGCTCATGGTTGTAATAAGATTCTAAGTGTTGTATTCTTTATTGTTATTGTTGTTAAGGTTGATGCGAAGTTCATTTCACCTTATCGTAATACTGAGGACATCATAAGGGGGGGAGGGGGGTGACATTCTCCTAAAACCAGAAGATATTCGAAAGGGAGGAGAGTTGGAAGAGGATGACGAACTGCTCCAATTGGTTTGTGGTCTCACCTGTGAATTGAAGGCAGCAAGGGATGATATTAAACTTGTTATAGATGAATTGAAAGCTGCCAGATAAGAGTTATGAAATGTTAAAGGGGAGATAAAGACTGTAAAGGATGAATTGCAGATAATAAAAAGCAGCATGAAAGGGATACAATTAGGATTGGATGAAGTAAAGGAGACATTGGATGAAGAACATGTAATAGCACAGATTACCTCAAATTTAGAGAACAAGGTCACATCTCTGTTTGCACAAGGGCAGGAGAGGCTGTCTGAGCAAGAAGAAAGGACGGTATGGGCGAAAAATCTTATTATTGCCGGTCTTAAGGAAGAAGAGGTGAGAACATCAATGATACCGTTGATATGCTTTTTAGAGAATGCATGCATTTGGTAGATCCAGGAGTCTTGTTTTGTAGACGACTTGGCAATAAGACAGGGGGCAGAAATAGATTGATATTGCTGTAATTTGGATCAATTGAAGCACGAACAAGGGTGATGCAACACAAAAGCCATCTTAAAGGGCAGAAACTCTGGTTAAATGATGATTTAACGCTGCAGCAACAAAAGAAAGGAGACAGCTCCTAGAAGTAAAAAAAACTAAGGGATGAAGGAAAAAATGCTTAAATTGTTAATAGCATATTGGTTATCCATAACCGGACATAGGGAAACGATGCCCAAGCTTTTAATTTGGAATGTTCATGGTTTGAACGAGAATACCTTTATTAATGATACTCTATTTCAAAAATATGATATACTAGCTTTTTTAGAGACATGGAAATCAGAAACTAACAGGTTATTGGCAATTTTTGGCTTTGAGATTATCGACTCAGTCTAGAATCCCATTAGAAACACCAGAAGGGGATGGGGTGGGATAGCTTGCTATGCAAAGAAAGACATTGTAAAATCTGTCACAATGGAGAAGAAGGACGAATATGCGCAGTATGCCCAGGCAGATGTGTACCTTGCAATTGCTTATTTTGCACCATTAGATCCACAGCCTGATGTGGTGTATTCAAAAAAAGGTTTGAGTGCTGATGATCCCGTTCTTCACTTAGCCTCTGATGTGTGGAAATATTAGCAACAAGGACTAGTTTTCATAATGGGTGACTTAAATGGCAGAATCAGTAACATGCAAGCCATGTTGTTGTCGGGAGAAGGCAATGAATTGTGGTTAAATGAGTTAACTGTGAAACATGATGTCCGGCCAAGAACATCTGTAGATTGCATGTAAAATAAGATGGGAAGGCATTTTCTTGCATTATGTGAATCATTTAATATGATAATCTACAACGGCCTTACAAAATATCCTGGCTCCGGAGGATTTACATGTTTCCAGCCCAATGGTTGTAGCACCGTGGATTTGTTAATTGGTGAATCAAGAAGTATACAGCTCGTGTCAGAATTCATTGTTGTGGACAGGAATCCAGACTCAGACCATGCACCCTTGCACATTTGCTCGAATATGAAATGCAATAAAGGTATGCCACCATTTCTGCCACAATCGAAATTAAGGGTGAGCTACAAACTAGCATCCAAGTATGAAGATATGTTGACGAAAAAACTGGAAAACATAAAATGGGAAGGTAGCAAAGAAAGAAATATGCATATTCAACATTTGATACAGGATGTTGCATCCTCTGTTTTTGGATATACAAACCCAAAGGGAAAAGAAAAAGAGATAGTAAATGGTTTGATAAAGGACGTTTTGACGCAAAGAAGATGTTTAAACAGAGTAAAGGGACGCGAGATTTGAAACATTACAAGAACATAGTAAAAAGAAAGAAAAAAGAGTGGCTAGGGAACCATCAAGAGATGGTCATGATGGAACAAGGGATAAGACCCAAAAAAGTTTTTCAGCAGATTCAGAAAACATACGGGGATAGGTAATATCCAAAGAGATGATCTCTTTAGCTTGGTAAAGGCCTTATATCAGACTATAGATGTAGAGGGTTTTTCATTTAGTGGTGAAGCATCTTTACTTTTTACACGCACAGATGTTTCTGATGCACTTAGAAACATGGCAAATGGCCGAGCATGTGATTCGAATGGGCTGATAATCGAGCTATTGAAATGGGGAGAATCCAAATTACATAAATTCCTTATGGATCTATGTAATGATGCTTCGAAAAATGGATTTCCAAATACATAGTGCTTAAATAGGATTGTACCTATTCATAAAGCTGGAAGTAGAGATGATGTGTAGAACTATCGGACCATTTTGGTGAGCAATGTATTTGCTAAATTGTTTGCATCTATACTAGAACGGAAATTGTCTTTAGAGGCAGATGAAAATGATATTCGAGCCTTTAGTCAAGGAGGTTTTAATACTAATCACTCCACTCTAGACCATTTAGTTACACTGCGAAAGGTGCAAAGGGTGCTGGAAATAAAAAATACCTTGCCTTTATAGATCTCACAAAGGCTTTTGATGCAGTTAAGAGAAAAGATCTTGCTTGCAGGTTGGAAATGCTACAAATTTCAGAGGAACTTCGTTGTGCAATTGCGTGCTTATATGTCAGGGTGCTAGTACAACTATCTTTCCCATTTATAGGGCCAGAAAAAGTGCAGAATACAATTGGGGTAAAGCAAGGTTGCCCTTGCTCTCCAACTCTTTTTTTATTGTTCATAGATGAACTAGAAAATTGGATGACGAGGCTTGGGGATTTAGGAGTCTATTTGGGACGGTATGTTTTACAGCTCTTGCTTTTTGCTAATGATATAATTGTGTTAATATCAAAGAATCCAGCTGGACTACAATGCCATCTAGATGTGTTATGTGGGTTTTGTGAAGAAAAAAGCATGAGGGTTAATCCTGATAAAGCAAAGATAATGGTGCTAGGAGGCTGAGATAACACAATATTTTATGTAGGTGGCATTCTGCTTGAGCAGGTCATGATGTATAAGTATCTGGGAATTGAAGTGTCAAATAATTATAAATGGATATTGGCAGCTCAGAAACATGCATCGGATGGTCTTAGAGCGTTTCACAGTATGATGAATTAGTGTAAAATCAACAATTTTGAACATTGGCGACTAAGAAAACTCTTTTTTGGAATACAAGTAAAAACAATGGTTCTTTATGGAAGCCCGGTTTGGGGGCCAAGTTTGTCTTTAAAGGGGTGGAGCGATAGAGAGAAGAGACAAAAAAGATTCTTGATAGGTGAATTGGGAGTCAAGGTGCTATCTATCTATCTATCTTATTGCATGATGTTGGCTGAAATAGGTCCATTACCTCTTGAAGTAGAGGCATTGTGCAGAATGATTTCATTTGTTAACAAGGTTCTAGCTATGGACACTGACCGCTTAGCCTATCAAGCCCTTATACATAGCACAAAAGGTTGGTATGCTGATCGATGGGCAAGGAAATGGCTTGATGATGACAATTGGCCGCTATCCCAGAAATTTGAAGAGATACATGATTATATGGCTGCATGAACAATTCGTAAACTTTGGCGAGTAGATGAAGAAAAGGATGTAAAAAGGAAATTATACTTGGCTAACCTAAATGATCTGGGCAGAGTATAAGGAGCAGCCTTTTCTACTCTCATGCATTAGCATAAGGAAACGCATGCTTATTTCTCAAATGAGATTGTCATCTCACAATTTGCGAATTGAGACTGGTAGGTGGGATGAAACACCTCATAAGGAGCTGCTTTGTCCAAGTTGCCTAGATCCAGCTATTGAAGATGAAGAACACGCACTCTTGAAATGCGCAACATACAAACAGGTAAGGGCTCGTTATGGCATTACAACTTCAACACTTGGTAAACTTTTTCTTTTGTCTGCATATACTTTATATTCATATTTTAGAGATCTTTTGAAAGAAAGAGAAGATATAACTGAGCTTTTCACTCTTATGAGTAATTTTGACATTGATGGCGCTCTGAATTAAGTGCCAAAGCACTAATTTGTATTCTTTTGCCATAGAGGCCTGGGGGCCTAAATGGCTTGATTAATAAAATAAATAAATAAGTAGTATAAATATATATATTTTAGGCCATGTCACCATATAAGCCTACATTGTTAGACTTGTATACATTCGTGTGGGGAGGAAGCATGGCCAAGTTATTATATAACTTAGACAACCTTAGGTATGGAACCATTTTCACGTGGCTTCATCCTATTGGTGACCCGCCACATGGACACATCTCATTGGAGCTACATGGCACATCATGTAAACCTAGCCTACAAAGGCTAAACCCTAAACCTAGACCATTTTCTAGTTCCAACAGTTCTTGACCTCACTGCACATTCGTAACTCTGTTTTGAGGATCGTTTTCTATGCAGCACATCTGTTGCAATCCCAGGAGTGTGTGCGCATCAAAAGAGGCAGAATGTACCCCAAAGTACATGCAAGGTGATGGAGGCCCTAGGAGCTGGAGCAGGCCTTTTGAGTAGATTCTTTAGTAGATCGTCTGGAAGCTAGCATTCCAAGTGAGTTAGCATCTTGCCTTCATAGTTTATAGTAGATCGAGGGGGGAGGGGGGAGGGGAAGGGAGCACATTTATATTGCAACTTATAAGAAGTCCGAGTTTAAGGACAAAAAGCGCATAAAGTGACACCAGTACATTGTCACCGACATCCTCATTCATAGAAATAAGATCAAAGTCTTACCATAGCAGGCAAGGTTAGGTCTGCAGTTCTTCCTGCTCAATCATCCAGAAAAGAAGACTGAGATGCCTGCTTAGGGTCCTATCAATGACGAGGAGGTTGAGAAGAAAATTAGGAAGCATAGGAAGATGGTGTTCACAGCCAGAATGAAATATCGTTGGACGCAAATGGATGGTGATTTGATCTTCCCCCACAAATGAAAATGTCATATGCCTACTACATTGAGGACCACCTTCTTCCCCAAGATGGATGTTTGCTCGACTTCTTTTCATGTGGCACATTTTCTAGGGTTGCTTTGATCTAGGAGATGAAGAATGTGGCTTTGGAATATAATGAGCGAAGATCACGGTTTCTTAGAGGCTTCTTCATGTACCTGGAGAAGAATTTTAGGGTTTAGATTATTTGGGTTTACATTAGATACAAGACATGAATATAAGAACTATAGAGATAATAGACATAAGTAAATATTGTTGCTTGTAGTAATACCCCTTCGTTGCAGATCCTTGACCCCTGAACACGGGAGCTGCTTGACCACATCGAGAAATTGAAAACTAGAGGACAACCTTATGGAGGTAACTTCAGCAGGTCAAAGATCAAGATGGTGAAAAAGAGAGCTTGAACGCACATAATGAAGGGATTACAAAAAGGACAATAGAGACATCAAGAACAAACACATGTCTTGCTAAGAAGAACTACTCAACAGAGGCTGAATCTACCCCAAAATACGTGCAAGGTATTGGAGTCACTAGGATCTAGTGGAAGCTCCTTAGGAGCAGGTATTTTGAGTAGATTCTTTTATAGATCATCTAGAAGCTAGCATTCCAGATGAGTTAGCATCTTGTCTTCATAGTTAGCATATTATATGTGGTCAGTGCATAGAGCCAACCAGGCTACGTAGGCTATGGAATGATTGAGCATTACACAATGGGGTTAGTAGTAAAATGGAGGGAGGTCCCTGTTGAGCGCAGCATTGGGACCCATAGTAGGCTAGGTTTATAGTCTGTCACTTCATGTGAGCCAGGTATGAGTCCGTCACTTCCTGAGTCAATGGTGTCTCCCTGATTATCAAGAGTTACAGGTGTTGGCCTAGCTCTTATTTTGAAGTGTTCAGTCAAATAAGTGTGACGACCATACGTAGGATTATGACAGTAAGGACGTGTATCGGCACGATCCTCTAGCTACCTATTGAGCCACTACACTCTAGGAAGCAACGACACAACTCTTCCTACCTCATCGGACCGAAGAGATGCAACCCAAAGTAGTCTCATTGGGTGATACTATGAAACTGCGTCTTCAACATGTTACAGTCACGACATAGCCTGATTTATTCTATCTGCAAAGTACGCATAGGAGGGTGGATGGAATGGTCAACCCTAACCATTTCTACTGCCAGCCCAAGTCATTGCATAACTCAAGGCCTCAGGTGGGCGATGGGTGATCTCAGGTGTGTTTGTTCACTCTCGCTTTCTTTTTAAATTATTGCAATTGGTAGCCGCGATCCTGTAGGCTCCTATTCGGTATGGAGCTTAACGATCATTCGTTGGAATCAAACAGTATTTTCCAAAAATAATGGTTAGTATTCGTAGAGAGGGGACAAACAAAAGGGAATAGGTAAGGACCTTGAAAGAAAGGAGGGAAAGGGGGCGATTAGTGATTACTAGGGATGACGTCATCAGCAAGCGCTATTTTTCTTGATCTGTTTGTCTTTTATGATTCAAACATTCTTGATCGAATTCCATAAGGATTTCTCCATCTGATCTGAAATTCCACCCAAATATTTGCTAGCTCTGTAGAGGCCTAGCGAAAAACACACTCCTCATTTGGTTATCTTTGTATGGATACCAAATTTTTCACGATTTTGAAACAAGATCAAAGAATTACTTGTGATTTTCTTACAGGACCATCCACCAAGCTTTGGGATAATCTTGTATTCAATCAATTCTTTCCAGACTCTTTGTTTGTCTCAGACTACTCAATTGTGCCTAGCACGGAAGAATTTGAGTGTGAAATTGTTGAATCTTGGGTGCTAGAATTCACAAGAAATACAAATATCTCGGCTATGGCAATTTTCCAGGTGCATTGTGATTGGACAGACAAGAAAATTTCAGTGAAGATCTTCTCATAATGATTCAATTTCGGGTATGTTCTCGAGTAATTCTGGCAATTTTATGGTGTTCTAATCCCTCTTAGCTATTAGATAGATCTTTCCTCCCTTCTTTCATTTGCATCTCCTTTTGAGATATCTATTTCAACATCTTCCTTTGCCTTCCTCAATTTTGCTGGTCTTCCTTCTTTTCTTTTGCATTTATGACGAATTTCCCTCAAAAAAATAAACTTTTTTGAGACCCTTTAGCCCTAAATCAAATTCTCTTTCTCTTTTGCACAATTTCATGCACCTTTCCGCTGAACAAAGAGGCGATCTTCTTGCTCAGTTAAGTGGCTTCCATCTCGATCCTCCAAAAATCTTTAAATTTGGGGATTTCTCTAACCTGGACCCTTTGGTAAAAGATATGCATCATTTCAGCCACTTTGCTCCTAACTAGGTCATGCTATCATTGGATCCTAGGGGGACTCAAAACTATGGAGTTCCAATTCCGCTCTTTCCGAGACCAAGGCATCCATGCATTCTTGATGAGCAATTCGCTTCTGAATTTGAGTTCCAACAGTCCCGAGCCCCTACAAACACTCAAATGTTCAGAGGTATTCGTTTGAACTCTCAAATGATTGCTTCTAAAAATTGAGTCTCACTACCCTTACCTTCTTGTTGAATGTGGCTTAACCACCTGTGATACTTTCCATTTATCATTTTTAAAATGGAACGCCATTCTACCTTTGAATGATTTCAAAAAGTTCAATATTGCCTTAGTGACTATGAGTGAGCTCAGCCCCATTTATTGGAATGAAGACTGCTTTTCAAGCTTATTCAACTCCTTTGGCACTTATCTGACCACTGAATGCTCCCCCTATAAATTACCAAATGCTTTGTTCAGATTGATATTACCAAAGACATCCCTACTGCTATTTCCTTTCTTGATTTCTTTGGAAAGAACTCTATCTTGCAGCTTAGATGGGTTGATTTACCAAAATTTTGCCAGAAATGCACTTCGAGGCATAATATTGCAGTGACTGTTTTTTGGAAAAGGATATTGAGAAAATAAACTCAAAGGAAAATTCAGTGAGAGAAACTGCAAATATTGTGCCCCCCCAAACAAGCAGCTTCTACAACACACTATATGGATAACATATCTATACAACATATTGATCTAGCCAAAGATAGACCAGATCAGAACATTCCTGGATCACAAAATGAATGGAAAAGAATCAGTGGCAGTGTTAGGAGAATGCAAAAGCAAAGGGAAGCAAGAGTTGCAGCATAATCCAGAAACTTCTATCAAGTCTCAGATCTCTTACAAAGCTTCTACATCTGATAAGCTACTCAAAATGCTTCAAAAATTGCTTCAAAAATCAATATGGAGAATATTGATCATAACAAAAGTATGTTAAAAGGGACATCCAAATTTCCAATTTTGCCTCCAGAAATAGATTTACATAATACTCTATCTGGCATGCTGAAAGAATCTAGGAAATCTACCAGTCAGCAACCTTTGTGTTCAATCAAAGGTACTCCAGGTAGACAAGTTGAAAAGAGAAAAGACTCAGTTGGTTTGAATACTCCAAACACTTTGATGACAATACTTGAGCCACAAGGTTTGAATGGAGTTCCATTAGTTATGGAAAAAGGGAATGATATCCTCAAAATAAGCATACAAAACTCAATCACGGCTGCTCGTATCCTGCCAAGCAGGGAAGTTGAGATCTCGAAGAATATGGAATTTCAGGATAAAGATCTTGTAATCAACCAAGAGCCTCATCCTGCAGAAGACAGTGAAAACGAGATTCACAATCTAAAAGTCTCAAATTTCTTTGCTATTCTTGCTCAAATTAGTAATGATCCTGGTGTAGATCTTGATGCAGAATTAATATGTATTGATTCTATTGAGCCTCCCACTTCTCATTCCATTAAAACTACATATGTAAATTCACAAAACAACCTTTCCATGCATATCTTTACACACAAATCACCAACTGCTAAGGTCTCTGATCCTGTGGACCTTATTGACTTATTACAACCATCATCCCCCATTGCTAATATTGCTGCCATTTCCCCTAAGATTGCTCTCGAGCTAGTGTCAGTTGGGAAAAATGAAAGGGATGGTGTTAAGAATACATCAACAGTTTGGGAAAACAACTTGCTATATACAGATTCTCTGAAATTTACATTAGCTACAACAGTGGATACTCAGGAAGAACGTCAAGGTCACTCAGACAGTATAGATTCTCAGGCAGTACCATTAACAGCAGAAATAGAGGCTGACATAATTGAAGATCATGCTTTGCAATCAATTGGACATGCAGAAATCTATCACCTGGACACAAACATTCCCATGTAAGATGTAACATTCCTAACCGACATGTTCTTAACCAACTGGGCAAAACCGTCTAGACGTTTATGAGTTATCGCTTATACCCATTTATGCCAGTGTCTCGGGAACGCGACACCTAGATCTATTCGAGCAGTCTCCCATGGGTCTGTTACAATCTCTCCCACTAGAACTATGCTCGTCCTCAAGCATCACAAACCATAGACCACACCACCCCGTGGTATTGGGGTCTGTTACAATCTCTCCCACTAGAACTATGCTCGTCCTCAAGCATCACAAACCATAGACCACACCACCCCGTGGTGTCTAATGCCAAGTCATGACCTACCGTCCAACGGTATTACGGATCATACTTGCCCCCATGGAGACTCGAACTCAAGCCCTGCTCTGATACCAAATGTAAAGTTCCTAATCGACATGCCCTTAACCAACTGGGCAAAATGACACCAAGATCTACTCGAGCAGTCTCCCATGGGTCTGTTACATAAGATCTTTCCACTATAAACTCTGAGTTTATGTCTAAATATGACTGTTCTAATAAGGTTGCTTCTAAAACCTCCAATGATAATGGTTTAATTAATTCTACTGTTAAAGATTGTTGTAACTCTAAATTTTGAAAATGCTCACACTCAAATATAAACTCTGATGATGGTAATTCAGATGGCTCTAACAAGAAAACTCCCCTGAGAATAATATTTCAAATAGGGCTTTATGATGCTTTTCTTGTTGCTCCTCAAACCAGTGCTGTAAAAGCCATTCCTAAACTTAAACCTTGGTAAATAAAACTGGTAAGAAAATTGATATGAATGTTTTCGTCAAAATTCATGGCACTCGTGCTGCAAACACTCGTCTAAGAGCTAAGAGATCTTCCAAGTATCGTTGATCTCTAATCTAGTGCCTCCATTCCTTCATATCTCATTATCTATGAAGATTGTCATATGGAATCTATGTGTGGAATAAAAGGCCCTTTAAAAATAAGAAGGGCTATTTCTCAAATTAAAAATTATGATGCTGACATTATTTTCCTTCAAGAGCTTAGGTTCCCAAACTTCGAACGTTCTAATTTAGCAGATTGGATTTTCTTGTTTACCTGGATTGATGCCACTGGAACCTCAGGGGGGCTTTGCATTATTTGGAAACACCTGGATTATAGCTCAGTCTGTAATAGTCCATGTAGGACTTGGCAAGCGGTTAACTTCAAACATAAAGATCTTTGCTTTGGTGTTATAAGAGTAATAAAGACCAATGACTCTCGAGTAAGAGCTATCACTTAGCCTTCTGTTAGCAATTGGGTAGCCACTCAAACCTGTGACACTTGGATCATGGCTGGAGATTTCAATAATACTCCTACCTGGGATATGAAAAGTGGCAAAAATTTGAACATGTCCACTGCTGAAAGAACTCAATGGGAACTTATGTTAGACAACCATTTTTTTCATCATATCCCTTCTTCCACCTCTACTTACACCTGGTCAAACAAGCAAGATCATAACACAAGAGTATATTGTGTCCTTGATAGATACTACATTTATAATATGCAGGATGATTTTTGGAGCATTTGCCTTGTTTATGGTGATGAATGTACATCTATCTCTGATCATCAGCCTCAGTTCTTTGTTACCAAGCATACTCTCTCTATTAAGAGACATGGTAATATTTCTTTGAAGCTGAATTGCTCCCTTTTGGAATTGGATTCCTTCTGCAGTGAGTTTATTGCCTACTATAACACTCTTCCCAAAGTGAGATCCTTCAATTCTATGAGATTCTTCTATGCTAATATTAGGGAATTTAAATCTTGGACCAAACAGTGGTCTAAGCAGTTATATGACAGCAGATTGGCCGAAAAAAGGTCTTACCAGCAGGAAATGAAAGAAATGAATTTAAAACTTCAAGATGATCCTCTTAATATTGAGCTTCATTGGCAAGAAGGTAACCCTGAAATGATTATTAAAACTATTGAGGAGCTAGAAGCAAAGGGGGCGTCCATTAGATGCAAACTCAAATGTTTCTCGAACATGGATCATGGAAATTCCAAATTTTTCTTTAGAGTGGCAAAATCTAGGCTACTGAGAAGTCAACTTTCCTCTGTCAAAGATGTCAATGACAACATTCTTTCTAATCAAAAAGATATTTCTAATTTCTTCTGTGCTAAATATTCTAGAATTTTCTCTCCACTTACAGACAACCCTGCTCAAACTACTGAGGCCAAATCTTTCACTGACTTAATTGATAATCATGGCCTTCATAGTAACAAAATCATGCCTACTACTCTAGAGGCAATTCCAATGGACGAAGAGATCTTCTCAACCCTGAAGACTATAGCTAAAGGCAAGAGTCCTGGCCCTGATGGTTTGCTGTCCGAGTTTTACCTTAGGTTCAGGGATACAATCAAGCAAGATTTTATGCATATGATCAAGGGCTTTTGGAACTCCAATCATCTCAATCCTACTTTTTCATCTGGTCTAATTACCTTAATTCCTAAGGTAGATAGCCCTCAATCTTTCTCAAATTGGAGGCCTATCTCCTTAACAAATTCCACTTATAAAGTTTGAGCCAAAATTTTAGCCAACAGGATTAAATCCCATCTGCTATGTATTGATAAATACATAGCAGCAATGGAGGGAATCAATGATGACTTTAAGGTGTGATATATCGTGAAAATGCTATATTTCACCAATTTTATAAGTCTCAATTCGATTGTTTAATAGGATGCGTTAGCTCAAAAGATTTATAAAACCGCCAATATTTGATAGTATTGCATCCTAAGCAAATTAATGGACATTATATAGTGGGAGATCTTAATTTTTGGTAAGACATCTTAATTCTACTAAATTTATTTCTATAAAATAAGTTAGAAAAATAGAAAACAATTGCCATTATTTCTATGGTTTAGAAGTAGACAGAGGATGATAAAGTCATCACTGGAGGGAATGCACTGGAACAATACCAAACAAAATTGCATCTTATTAAAGCTGGACTTCTCCAAAGCTTTTGGTACTGTTAGGTGGAATTTCTTAGAATATTCCCTCAAAAAGCTAGGTTTCAGTGACAAGGTCATAAAGCTCATTCTGCAATTGAATTCCAGATCACAATCTACAGTCTTAGTAAATGGATCTCCTAGATATTGTTTTCCATGAGCTCGAGGTGTCAGGCAAGGATGCCCTCTAGCTTCTTATCGTTTTTTAGTAGTTGCTAAGATGCTTACAAGAGTCATATCTTATCAGCAAACTGAGGGTAGCATTATTGGCCTCACTCTTCCTGATAGCACTACCAATTTATCCATTCTTCAATATACTGACGACTCCTTAAGCTTCCTCAAAAATGACCACAATATCATTGATACCTTGCTCCAGATCATTAATAATTTTGGTGCAGCTTCTGGAGTCCATTTAAACAGGATGTAATATTATGGGTGATCTCTCCATTGATAGCATTGCAGACATCAAATGCATGAACTCGACTGAGACAACTAATCTTTTGGACATGCCTTTTTCTCTCAATCCCAGTCTCAAAGGGTTATGGACTCCTATTGTTACTCGAATCAGGAAGAAGCTAGGTAGTTATAGCAATTGTCTTTCCTTAGCAGGTAGAACCATAATTTCCAACTCAGTCATAGCTGCCTCTCACATGTATTTTTCTTCTACACTTTTAGCCCCTAAGTGTATCTATCAACAGCTAGAAAGGATTGTGAGGAACTTTATATGGGGTAAGCAACACATGGTCAACTGGAACTCTATTATCAGAGATAAGAAGCAAAGTGATATTGGTTGTAAAAACTTGATTCTTCAAGGCTATGCTTTGGCTGGAAAATACATTTGGCAATCTTTATTCATGCAGAACATTCCAGCTTCTATCTTCATTAAATACTGGCTATCTTGCTATGCAAAAAGGCATTGCTATACTCACCATACCTTGCCTTCCTCTACCTTCACAACTTTGCAACCTGCTCCTAATATTTCCCCCCTCATGAGAAATATGATTGTGGCCTGGAATAATGTCCATACTGCTTCTGAACATACTAATTTGGAGAGAAGTCATTCTCACACAAACATCTTCTGGAATCCACATCTTTCTAGAGGTAATAACACTCCGTTGGCAATCAGACACGCCAAATTGTATAAGAAATGGAGAGATTACAACATTCTGAATCTTGGTGATCTATGGGATCATAACAGATGGATTTCCTGGACCTCCCTGAAGAGTAGGATCAGAGGTAGTTCTTCTGATAAAATTCTTTTCAAGTACATTATGCAAAAGGTTAGCAATGTTAATCTTTCAACAAATCAATCTAGTTATGGCTGGACTCTTCTTGGTAAGCGCTACTATAAAGTTTCCAAGATTTACAATTGCTTGAATAAATCTCATCTGCCCTCTAATGCAAAACCATATTGGAGAATTTTGGATGAAGTAGAAGCCAGGCTTTATAAAAACATCTGGAATTCTTACTTGACCCCAAAAATTTCTTATTTAATTGCTAATAAAAGTGTGCCAAACCTGGAAACCCTTTTCAAGCATTCTAATCATTATCTTTCTGAAACTGGTTTGATTATTCTTTCAATATTAATTGTCCTGCTTTTCTGCTTGATTTTATGATGAACGATGATGCATTCACAAATTCTTTATGTCACGTCGCTCTATGGAATGTTTGGAAGCATAGGAATAGATGCTTATATAGAGGCAAAACCATGTCTATCTATTGGATCAAAACTCAAGTTATATATGATATTGAATTAGCTGATACAAGTGAAAAACATTTAGATAAAGATTTTGTAGACAATAAGTGGTTTAGTACAGGCAATTTCAATGGTTCCTTTCAATTATTTAAACTCAATTGTCATGCATCACTTACTGACATTGATTCTTCATCTCCTAGATTACATGATGAGTCTTAGCAGAGATACTGGTACTTTTGTGGAGCCAGCCGAATACACTTTATTTTCAGAGCAGAGATTGTTACATGATATACAGTATACAAATGGCTTCTGGACTGGTCCGGTAACGGGAATCACGGATATCGATATACTAAATATCCCTGATGAAGAAATTGATTGGGCTATAGAATTTTGTAGAGGCACCTACCTGATGACTCAGCTCTAGTGGTTTTTAGAATGCAACAACAGGAAAATGATTGACCAGCACTTTGAATACTACAGGGAATGTTACTACCACCACAATCGTCTAGCAGATGCTTATGGCACTTTTATAATTCCTATATCCACAACTAATGCTGATAGGCTGATTCTAGAGCTAAACTGGGGAAATGGCAATACTCTCATCTTACAACCAAACTTCCAGGCTCATTATGACTTCATCAGCTCTTACTCCTTCCAAACACATTCACCCCCTTTGCCTTATCTCTGATTTGCACCGCGGCCACTTTTCCCAACTTCCTGAACCCTGATCACTATCATATACACTTATTTTCCTTGATTCCTCTTTACCAACTATGGGAGTCAATCTGATCTGCAATTAATTTCTGCATTAAGTTTGCATCTCTGTTCATCACTGCAGGAATTACTTCAAGAATTTTGTCTTCTGTGATGATGCTCAATATCTATAAGGGAGATTTCGACATTGAAGTTGGGATTTCTAAGTTGCAGCAAATCCTGTTATGGTTGAACACTTATTTGTTGTTTCAATCAAGTGTACTGAGTGCTTTCATAGCACAACAATTATTTTTGTCATTTTCTTTTGCATGTTTTATCACGAGTGGCCTCTCTATAATGGCTCACTCTATCTATTGTACCTTTTTCTATAAATAATGGAAAAACCCCACTCTCAAAAAAAAAAAAAGAGGGGAAAAAACGGGGAGGGAAAGCAGCAGCGGCAAGAAGATGGTGACCACTAGGCTTCAAGGGGGAGAGAATGGCCTGATGATGATGCAAAGAGCAAGAGCACAAATAATACTGGACGAGTTGAATGTGCTCCAAAGAGAGGTTCTCATAAAATTCAAGAAGAAATACAGATCCGAGTTCGCAGACTGTGTGAAACGATTAACGGAAGTACCTACGGATGGAATAGAGAAAGAAGCGGATGCCATGGGAAAGATGAGCTATTATATATGCTATCTATACAAGCTCAAAAAAGAGGTAATCCGATGCGTGGCGCTAGAGAAGCTTCTAAAGAAAAACGATGTGTGGCTAGGAAATGATCTGAAATCTCATTTCACCACTAACTATCACCTGTTTCAGCAGCAAAGGGAAGCACATGTGCTACTTTTATTGGATAAAGCGCAATTTTCAGCCAAAAATCTAGACAAGTTGCTGGCCATATTTGGGAACAAATTAGATTGCATGTTGACATTTGAATTGATGGTTGATGAGAACGAAGGAAGAAATATGAGGGAAGGATGAAGTTAAGTTTAGTTTAGTCCAGAAAATCACCAACATGGATCCCATCAGTTTAAAAATTTATAAATGGCATGTTTTTAGTAAAATCGTAAGCATTTGTCTGATGAATTGAGATATAGTAACCATCAAACATAAGACAATATATATCATTTGAATTTTCCAGATCATTCAACCTTGAAAAAGTAGGTATACTTGTAGTGTTTATGGGCCGTTTGATCCACAATAGTAGTAAATGTAGAGTAATTAAATCGGACGAGCAAATATATAAATCTAGCCAATCTGAGGTCATTAATATGGAATGAATGGATCAGGGGAACGCTAGGCCCGAGTTTCAAATTCTGGAGCCGTTGGAGAGACACGTGGAGGATAACATGTAAAGCACATTGTTTGAGTCGGACAAATGATACAGAGCCTGGAAAATGAAACATTTCTTAGTTAAAGAAATATCAACACAATATTTGTTGAACGAAAATGCCACGAGGGCGGATCCCACTCGATATTGGGGAGTCAAATCAAGGAATGATCAAGCATCTAGACACCATGTAAAACCTAGTGATAGGATAGGGGTTGGCAAAGGAATGTATTAACTAATGGAGGGCATGAGATTATGACTCTTCACAGGATAGGACACATGGAATGTCCGCGAAGGGACGAGGTACGAAAATTAATAGGGGTGGTAACTATCCAGACACAATAACACCGTGAGAAGAGAATTTTGTGGGAAGCCTACTAGTGACAAGACATGGGCCCAATATAAATTCAATACTTCGTAGATCAGAAAAGATAGGAGATGGGATAGAAGCGCCTCGATATATATATATTGTGGGTATCTCTCCAACTCTGGTGATCGCGATTGCAACAATAGAACATCCTATTGAACCATGGATAAAGAGAAGCGAATCCTGGAGGTAGCGGCATAAGGTGATGAGCTTCTGGTAATCTAACAATTCCATATAAAAAAGAACTTGAGGGTGCAAGGCTTTGGTGCATATACAATGGAGAGTGTCTTTTGTTTGGAGAGAGGATTAAGTTCTTGTGTAGCGTGTGGTAGGGTGCAGTGTCTGCACTGTGATCGGTTACTTCATGCACAAGATATGAAGGACACTGGTTATAATTTGCGGTTGCTCGAGATTATGGGGGTGCTGCATGGGCTGCATGACAAAAACAATGATGTAAAGCAAGCTGATAAGGAAAGAGCGCTTAAATGCTTTGGTCTCCTTCATATGATAGGAGAAATAAAGAAAGCCGACAGATACCAGCATGTGCTCCTTGTAGGCAACTATGCTAAGGTAGGTGTGAATTGTTGAGAAAAGAATCCAGTTGATTACGTCTGCAGGGTTTTGCTTTCCAAAGGTATAGAAAAATTCAAGAAGGAAGAGGAACCCTCCTGCCGAGAGGAAATGCAGGCGGCAAAACCTAAATAGGGTTCTCCCGACCTGTTGCATCCAAATACTGGAATGATCTACTCCAACTGTAATTCAACTGCCTACCTCGCTTTGGTCTGCCCCAACTACTTGCTAGCCCCAACTATCTGCCCGATTTGGTCTGCCACCAACTATGTGTTGTGCCCAACTATCTACTCTGATAATTTTTCCTAGCAACATATTTGGATGATTGAGCAAGAGTGTTTTGACACTATCAGACATCTAAATTTTGTAAAAACAACAATAAATTTTGATATACATTCTGGATGTTGTTGCATAATATGATTTGAAGTGTTGTACAGGTAGGATTTAGGCACATAATTGTAATATACGGTTTTTTCTTAGGACAATTAGCCAATTAGCCAGTAATTGTGGGTAATCAACAGTAGGTCAAGTATGCAGAACCATACAGAATGTAATAGTTAAATAATTACGTAATGGTCAATCAGGATGGTGTATCTTGTAAAACCTAATGAGAAAACAGTGTTGGAAACTGTGCTCACATCTGGAACAAACTAGTCCAATGCCCACCTAAGGGATAAAGGGACTTCTAAACGTCCTCTCTACATCCATGAGTATGTAGTTGTTAAATGTTTCCAATGCCATAAGGTAAAAGCATCTCGTTAGAAAATCACTGGAGAACCTCAAGCATTACTAATGTCTAAGTCAAAGTGGCAATGTATTTGCATGGGTTTCATTGTAGGGTTGCCTCGAATAGGCTCTAGCATTTATGTGGTCATAGATCGCTTGACTAAACATGCTCATTTTATGCCAACCAAAATTACAGTTAGAGCGTCCACAACATTGCTATATTGCTCATTAAGGAAGTTTTTCAATTACAAGATATGCCTAAAGTCATTGTATCTGATTGTGATTCTCGTTTCATGGGTCAATTTTGGCAAACGTTGTTTAAAGACATTGGAACCTAGTTACACATGAGTATTGCATATCATCCTCAAACAGATGGACAAGTTGAGAGGGTAAACCAGATTCTTAAAGATATGTTACGTATGTATGTTTTTGAGCACTCGCACACTTGGGAATCATATCTCTATTTAGCACAATTTGCATATAAAAACTTGTATCAAATTCTATCAAAATAAATCCTCTTTAGGCAGTTCAATTTAGTCGATTCTTATTAGAAGAGTCATTTTCCCTTGATTGATTGGTAAATGCTTCATGCTTCCTTGATTTATGTTGCTTGTGGTTAATATTGTAAGATGGAAACAGTTAAGCCTAGCATAGAGGATAAATGGTCGATATGGTTGGATATACTAGTGGAGTTGTGCAAACAAATATGGGCTTTGGTTTGAATCGGCCTTTGTCAATTTCATTTGATAGAGTTTAGAGATAGCCAATTATTCTGCCTTATTATATCATGCTAGAGCCCTGTTCAAGTATTGGTCCTCCTTAGATTATATTGTTGATCTCCTCTCAATTTATTTGCCTAGTCATGTCATTTCTCATACATAGCCTGCATCTATTTTGGGCTATATTAATCCTCCTTTCATTTTCAATTATTAGATTATTCTAGGCAACCTAGACGTTGTTGTTAGGAACCATAGTAACCTTGTTGAGCCCTTTAAGTTGGATAAAAACAGGCATTGGCCTAAGGACAACTAAGCCCCTTGTTTGTACCCTAAATATACCATCCTTAGAAATTTAGATTTAGTGAAGAACGACAGTACTCTTGGATTGCATGATACTTATTGGTGGATGTGATATGGAATGGCTTGATGTTGGGATGATATATGGTTTCTATTGCACTAAGATCCTTGCATTGGAACGGCCCACCTTCTGAGGGATGGGGTGACTGTGAGACTCCATGCCCGTTGGCCAAATGAATGGGCAGGCAAGGCCTATACATACAAAGGGTTTGGAACGGACCTCTTGGGGTGGCGATTCAAGGAGTGGCTTGGTTAATTTAGGCATGAGTTACTGCATGTTTTTGGTTGTGATATTAATGATTCTTGCAGCCTGCTTTAAGATATATGTCTGTGTGCTATGTAGTAATGACTTATGCCCAGTATTCTCCGATGATCCCTTCTACTTAGTCCTCGTGGGCTAACTGCATGTGTGATTGCCTTTTTCAAAGGTGTTGGAGGGGCATAGGTTGCGTCGGGAAAGCTAGAATCAAAGAATATTAAGAAGCGCTAAGAATATTACGGAGCATATCTTTTGTGAAGCATATAAATTACAGTTTAACTGAACTAACCCTAAGAGATAAAGATTGTGTTTATCTTTATGTAATAACCGTTTGTTCGAAATTAATGAGATTATAGGCCGTTTTTATACAGAGTAAAAGTTTCCCCGCCACTGGGGAGCGGTGCTGATTTGCCTTCCATCTTTCTCTGTTTTCCTTTGCCCATTCATTTGCCCACCCGATATGCAAAAGCCATTCGAATCCCCTGTTTATGCCAGATTTGAGCTTTTGTCCAGGTTTTGGTTCAAAATCCCGGATTTAGGAGACCACCGAGCATTGCTGAAGATGCATCTGAGAAATGAAATCAAACAAATAAAGCAATTGTGCGAACTCTGCAAAAAGCATGAGCCAAAACTCAAGAACGAAGCCTCAGAAGAAATTTCCAGAGCACGGTTTTGTGGCTTGTGCCCGCGGATTCGTTGAACTAGTTCAGATCCGCTATAAAATCAGTTGAAATACAAATGCTTTGAGTGGATCCATCCTCTCCGGTGGTGTTTAAGAATGCAGCTGCAGATGCCGACGTCGATCTCGCCGAGCCATTCTGGAATCTTCTAGACATACTTTCTTTGGATGCAACGTGGCAATTTTTTAATGGACGTAATTTCTCCAAACGGTTATTACGTCCGATAATCTTCATTAGGAGGCCATTACGCGTGTAAAGGGCCCAGCGGCGCCTCGTCTGACAGAGCCGCCGGGCCCTTTACATGGCGTAATGTCCTCCTAATGAAGATTACCTAGTACATAAAAGGACATATATTTTGGATCTACAGATATACGCATAAGCTTTTGATATTTAAATGGATAAAAGTGAGAATATTTCAGCGTATTATAAGTTATCTAGCTGGTACCCTAAAGTTGATCTGACTTTTGAGATATTAAACGTGACGACTTAGCCCACAAGGGCCTAGGCCCGTCACAAATTGATGCTGCTGAGTATTCCACCTCATTGTGACAACCCAAACCAAAGCTCTTTCAAACTTGCTAACAATCCTGCATTTAATGCCTAAAACACTTGCTCTTTTCACTTTACGTGGTTAAAACAAGTCCTCTCAAACAACAATAATGTCCTCGGAAGAGGCCCGCCTAACCTCCTATGGGCCGGTTCACATGCAACCATCACAAGAGAAGGGGGTGCAAACTGACGATGGTGGGCGTAAAACGGTGAGCCCTTTTACGTGATGGTGAGGGTCGTGAAAGGTGCATGTGAACCCAGCCTAATTGCACACATGCTCTTTGTTGCACGAAGACTTAAAAATAAAATATTCATCATCTATTCTAAAAGGTAAGATAGCATAAAGAAAATTTTCAAACACAGATTCAATAAAGATCATAAAGTCAGGTGTTGCACATTAGCCTCACCTTCACCTGAAACAAAACAAGCAATTTGAAAGTTTGTTATTGAATTTTTGTAACTGTGTACAACCTGGAACATTCATACCCTTGTAACTTTGCTTCTGTGGCACTGTTTCATTTGGCAAAAATAAGAATCAAATTTTTATTTTACTCTTCAGGGTGAGCTTGGTAAGCCCCAGTTTTATCTGAATGGGCCGCCGTGGAGTGTTGAACTTCGAACTGTTGGTTGATAAGTTGTAATCAATTGCCGAGGCTGCTACATGAGTACAATAATACCTATTATCTTCTTTTATATGTGCTCTTTTGCAAACGCTTGATAGCCATGAAGGTAGTTGCAGCAGATAAAGTATACCTGCAGCCAAAATGTCGTTAATTTCCATTCTGCAGTTCATGGAAGAGATACAAAAATACCACCAGGTCTGACTCACCATGTCATTGCATAGTTCCGGTGATCAATTGGCATAACTGACGAACGGATAAGGTCTTTCGGGTTTTTAGGAACGGGAGAATTATCGTTGTGAACTGTGCTTGGAACTTCATCCATAGCCTCGATGTATGGAGTATCTTCAGGGAGGCCCATTTCTCTTGCCATTGCAGGAACATCCACATAAAACCATTGTCCAGTTGCAGGATCATTTGATGGCACAAACATGTTTGGATGCTCACTTTGCCTAATTACTCCCACAACCCTTTCAATATGTTCATCAGGGACCACCTCCTGGAAAGAATGGTCGTTTTTATCTCATCATTAACAAACCACGTTAAAAATTAATGAGACAAGGACCAGTCAAATAAAATGAAATTACAACTAAAAAGCAAATTGTCGCCTGTGGGTGAAGAACATGAAATGTTGTACTTAGAAAAGCGAATCTGCTAAATAGTCGTTTCTTGTGGTCTGAACAAGAAGAATCCTGATAGCATATACTGGTGAACCTCCATACTGATGAACGTCTCTAAAAACAGCATATCCTATGCAAAGATTGCACCATCTCTCCATCATGTTGGCCGAGTTAAGATAAAGTTGACAAGCAGATTCATAATATATGACTAACCGATCATGATGAATTAAGAGAGATTTGATTCTAGAATATTCACCTGGGTGGCTGTCTTCCCACCGAACCAAGAATTCCACCAACCCCCCTTGGAAGCCGTTCTCTCTTCAGCAGACTCGATATGTGGTATTTCCAAAGTCTTTGATGTCTCTCTTTTTCCATCCTTCCAACTGCTTGGGACCCATCCCCGGTTAACTAAAACAGCAGAACTTACATTGCTGCACATAGAGTCAGCTGTCAATCTTCCAGTTCAGTTTGAAGACAAACACAACATGCACGCAATACGTAGGTAAGAATCAGTCAAGCATATTGTATCACCATAATCAGTCCACATTCATGTCACTGGCCCTGCATGTGTAAGGCTTGCAGTAAGTCACTCGCGTCTTAATCATTTCATGCACTCTTAATAATGTTAACCTCATCCATGCAGACATGTTTGGCATCAAATAATGAAATTTAAATAACTTCATCTTTTATGTTTGGCATCAGACAATCAAATATGAGCTATCATCTAAGACATTGATGCAAATTCTTATTGCATGCGTCCTTTTCTAAATTCGGCAAGTCTTTTTTATTGTTTGAGCTATCATCTTAAGACATTAATGCAAATTTTTATTGCATACGTCCTTTTCTAAATTCGGCAATTTCTCTACGACCATGAAAATTCTAGTCAAATTATCTGTTGATAGTTGCAAATATTTCAGATTTCACATAAATGACTATAAGCCCATTCAAGGTAGAAACCACTCAAGAACACAAGGAGACTAGAATCACATCCATTAATCACAGCCCAAAAAGATACCATACCTGCCAGCAGTTGCTGGGAGAAGAGGAGTCACAATGAAGTATCCCTTTTGCTTTGATCCATAAACAGAAACGGATCCCATCCGTGGGCCGATGTAGATAGATCGGTTTTCATCATAAATGCCCTCACAAATAACTCTTCTGAATTCTAAAGAATCAATCAAGTCTTTTGGCACCTGCTGTGAATTAGCTTCCTCAGACTTCTCTTGAACAGCATTAAGAGCAGCCATAAGAGGAACTGGAGGCCCTTCAAGCCGTTCCTGTCTGTAATCGAGTAACTCTATCTGCATGTAAACTCTCATCAAAAAACCACGAATATTCCATTTGTTATCAATTAATTATTATTATTATTATTGAATTTCTTACTTTCCACTGCCTGCGAAATAGTTGCCATGTTCCAAGACCAAAGGTTGCAGCACATGGCAAGAATAGAAACAATGCTGACAATCCCCATTTCCTTTTCCGGGTTCCTGTGTAAGCTAGACGATCACTAGAAGAAACTCACAAACAGCAAACTCTCTAGCTGATAAATTCCTTTTGTTACACTGCATTTATCTTAGTTTTTCCATTCCCATTATGGTGACATATCAATCCTCATATCTCTTCTTCTGGTTAAAGATTGTATCAAACACCAACAATAATTTTACAACCTCAGTTCCACATTGCTTGAAATGCAGAGGTTTTCAATAACTCTTTCTGAGCAAATGTATCTACTCTGCTCGTGATTACCAACCAGATTCAATTTCCAAATGAGAACAAATTGCTCGGGTGATTAGAGAGGCTAGATGTTCGTGATATGATCCCTAAATTTCCCTTGTTAGGCAATTGAGGAGGAGCAAACCATGTATAGATATAGGAACTGAAAGGATAACGACCTTTGAAGCCTTTATTCTGCCAATGTCAAAGGCTGGTATAACATAGCCAAGTATTGTCATAAGCATCAAGACTTCCTACATTAATGAAGCAAATTGAGGTATGGTATTGGGATGCTGAGAAAGTAATATGCTGAAGAAAAAACTTCACTATCACATATAAATTGTGAACCCCTTAGAAACAAGCGAATTAACTATGTTGTCCTAGAAAATGCAAACTTCCCAGAGTCTTCTCCGGCTATATTGGATTTTCATATCATTACGTCTATGTAACAAAAAAAAACATGAACGCCTAAGAAGGCGTTCATTTTTTTCTATATTGAACTATCTATATTGGATTTTCAGTACATACCGCCATCCTGAGAGGCAGAAGCAGCTTCCGAAGCTACAGGGATCGCCTCCTGTGGAACGTGTTGAGTTCCAGCTACGCAAAATCCTCTTAGATGGCTAGGTCTAAAATTTTGCCGGAGCTTGAGCATCCTATTAGCAGTCATGTAAGAAAAGGTGGATGATTATTAGGCACTGGATAGAGTGGCCATAACAGACCTTCCGGCGACGAAAAAACGTCCCTCTAAAATTTGCACTGTTGTAAATCGCGTTGTCTAGTGTTCAACTTCTCTCTGGGTAGTAATACGCCTGGTGCTCTCTCTTTGTACTTGGCTCCCGTAGGCCAGTTAGGCCAGTTGGTCTCCGTCGACGATAAAATTATATTCTATTCTATTCTATTCTAAAATTTGCACTATACTAAATCCTGTTGTCGAGTGTTTTAAGGAAAAAATTTTAGAGAGCATTTTGGAGACCTTGCCCTCCGGGTGCCATGAGTGTGTATTCACACATGGCATATTTTTGGCATTTTAACATCGAGAGCTATTATGTCTCGCTTTGGGCCGTAGATAATGACTCTTATTTGTGGAGTATGCTCCCGAAGTCACGGTAAGTAGATAGTTAGTTAGTAGTTTTAACGTCACGCCTCAAAGTAGATAATAAGACGAGATTAGAGAGATAATATAAGGTTTGACAACAATATACTAAATTTCAAGAGAAATTCTAAAAATGCCTTTGTATTTCTTTATAAATTTTTTTTTTTGAAGAACTGTGTCATCAATATATTAAAAGAATGGTAATGTTACAAAGCAAGTGAGGAGGAAGAAGAACTGCCCCAAAGAGACAGCGATACCTCGACACTCCACAACAAACTCACAAAAAAATGCCTTTGTATTTCTTTATACCTCGAAATTCTAAAAATGCCTTTGTATTTCTTTATAATTGTCAAATGCCTTCCTATTTTTTGTATTTGTTGAAATGCCTCTAATTCTTATATTAGGAGGATTAGTCGCTGTGATTAAGAAGAAGCCCAACAAAGGCGATCGTGAAATCTTTTCCGTGGTAGACCTCCTTGAAGCTCAAGCTTTGCATTTCACGTTGAATATGCTGCTTATTTGTGCATAAGTGATTTTGGTGCCCTGTTTGTTCATTTGTGCCAACAAATTTGCTTTTTTTTCCTCTTGCCACATTGTTGGGTCTTATCGTTCTGAGACTCCGGACATTTAGGTTGATGGATTATGGCTCAAGAAGCAATAATTTGCTCGTGTTCACTTGGGCTTCTGCCTTCCATTTCCCATTCCTGCCTTGCCTATCATTTCTTGCCTGAGCAGACATTGACGTCTGTAGTGTGGTTCGATTGAAATAGAGGTAAAAGCGTGTAGATGGGGGGCAGTTTTGCGCTGGCCAAGCACCCCCTAAGCACCCTCCATACCTTTTTTTCTTTTAAATATTTTTTGAATTTAGGTTCCCCTGTCATGCCCTTCACATTCTTTGTGCAGCCGAGGCCTGCGCCTCTGCTGCGACCCTAGCTACATTGACCCTAGCGATCTAAGCAGTACTTCGACATGATTCACCAAATGGGTATGATTCTAGCTTCTATTTCAAACCCTAGTTGCATTTCTATGGATCAAACGACTGCTATGTGGACGCCCGAAAAGGTAGACCCTAAATCTCTAATTTTTTGCCTCTGATTTTGTTTGCTTTCATTTTACTTTATCTGGCCCATGTATGCTTTATTTTCTAGGCTGAAATGAGGTTACAAGCACTATTGAGGAATTCAATGTTTACAAACTGCTTCCAAACGAAGACGGGAATCCATAAACTTTAACTTGGGTTGATTGCCCCACATCTGGTTTTCTTATATGTGGAATCGTGAAGTAAAAGACAATAAGATCAAGCTCCACCAGGTAAAGCCAGAATTTGTAGATGATTTGATGCACAAAATTTATCAGAAAGGGTTAAAGGATAAGGAAGCTAGGACAGTTTTTGCTAGAGCTTTTGCATGGCAGCACACTACAAAGGCACTTGCTCATCCGGCATGGGCTAGATTTGCATGGAATAGAATGCAGCTTTCACAGAGAAATACCCAAAAGAAAACTGATATGGTGGAAATAAATCTAAGGAACATTACTTTCGCTATTTCAGCCTTAGAGGCAGAATTGGATGTCTTGACTAGTGCACTTGCTTCATTAGAGCATGATCTTAAAGAAAAGGAAACTGAATTGGTCAGTGTCAGTGGAATTTTGCAAGGGTATGACCTTGCAGCTGCATCAATTTCATTGGACATACAGGAAATTAGGAAAGATCTAGAAGGCTTGAGAGCCATTTGTCCAGATGAAGATAGAGCTTTGAAACAAAAAACTGATGAGGAATGTGCACTAAGTCTTTTCCTGCTCATGATTTTGAAGCAAAAAAAAGGAGGCAGACATTCGACAGGATTTAGAAGCAGAAATAAGTAGGATAAGTGTAGTAATTTGTTTTAAGCAGGACAAGCAAGATGACTTGAAAACTAAACTAACATGCAGCATTTGAAGTCTTCATTCCTTACCACCACACTGATCAGACCTTCTCCTGAAAACTGGAACATTGTAGATGGAACGAGTGGATGTGTAGTTTGTGGCATGGCATTTATTGTCAATTTTGCCATGCATGTATAGCTACAATGTGGACACAATTTCCACCTTTGGTGCTTCCAGAAGTGCATGCAGAATTTGCAATGCAATGTTTGCAATCTAGAGCTGCCAAGAGACTTGTATTCGGAGCTGGGTTATCTTAATTTTGTCTCTAACGTGGAGGATGAGGAAGATAAAGATACTGAGACTGCCGCCACTAAAGGTACATGCAGTCATAATAACGATGAATATGTTGAATCTTCTCAGAAATTACAATTGCGGAGACATCCACAAACTCGATCCATGACAAGCCCTTTGAAAGGTTAGATTTTTATTTTTATTTTATATTCAATAGTCCAGGTTATTTAATTGCAATATGCAGCGGAAGAGAAACATAATAAACGGTTGAAGAACACGCATCTTCAAGACGAGGAAGTTGCTGAAAATGAAGAAGCTGATTTGGAGCAGTGGGTTTTGAGTAAGTGTTTAATAGTTAGCTCAGTGTTCCTTGCATTTGTATTAAGACATAGGCAGGTGTGGAAAATAATTCGAGAGGCGTGGAAGAAGTTGCGGGCAAGGAAGCAACAGTTGGTAAAGTTACTCAAAAAGGTAAGCTGCCTTACCCTTAAAATTCATTATGTAGACTAGTGGTATCAGACTAAGAGAAATTGTAGGAAATGAAGTTGTTTTAGGCGAGGAAGCACCACACATGATCAAGCTCCACTAGACCACATGATGCGCTGTTCTGAGCAGATTTTAGTCATGCAAGGTTGTTTTGGTCACCTGAAAGCAATATATTTTGCTCACTATGATTCTCGGAAAGTGCATATGCTAATTTGCTATTCTTACGCAGTGGGATTAAGTTGCTAAATCTGTATAAGTTTTATTTGGGTCAGTTTGGAAAAATTAGATTTCTTTGAAGTACTTGAAGTGAATGGTTAATGCGGTAATCTCATTTGAAATTAGCTAAGTTGTTAAAAAGTAAAGCGGTTTGCAAATTGAGTCAAGTGAATGGTTAATGCGGTAATCTCATTTGAAATTAGCTAAGTTGTTAAAAAGTAAAGCGGTTTGCAAATTGAGTCAATCTGCTAAATACCTACAAACCATATGATGTTCTATGTATCTCTTCTTAATGATTTGACTGATGTATCATCATTTGAATTGGAAAATGGTTTTTGTCCTCCATACAATAAAAATGCATTGTGAACCTTAAATGTTAGTGTCACGTCTTCAACATGCCATCCCGTAACTTAGTATGGCATACTCTATATAGATGTGATATAGGATAATCCAAGTTGAATGGTCCCCACAATTAGTTAGGCAGTACTCTCTTCTATCTGTTGCAAACTCTTGCAAGGTTTGTTGAAGAAAAGATACAAAATATCTAATATAGATGATATGTTTAGAGCTCGACTTAAGGGCATGGTCCCATATCATAATTAGCCAAACAAAGATTCAAATAGCAATTAAGGCTGCAATTATTTGGGTGCCAATCTTCGATACCATCAAATCTGCAAGCACATAACAATAATTGTCTTTCAATAACCGTTTTTTTATCAGGTTTACATGTAAATTACATTTGTTTGCAAATAATATAGGTGGCATTGGGGCAAGCCTTGCTCAATTTATTACATTATCCTTTTCCGTTTGTGACATCAACAACGAGGCTTGAGTTGATATGCTCATTGCACATATTTGACAATTTAATTTTCCATGAGGCCACTTGTTTTTTGGATGTCCAATTCTTAAACGGAATTGCTTTGAGAACTTGTTTGGGTAGAACTCTACAAACCAAATGATGTTCTATACCTCTACAAATCTACAATAATTTGACATAAGGGAAACCTTGTCTTTCTGTCTACCATGTATACAACTATTAAATATATCTATAAACAGCTTATTAAATATATCTACATGCCACTTTCAACATTCGTACCTAAACCTGTACCTCAAAAATTATGACAGCAAGCAATGTATTATTACATGCAACTTCCTATTAGAATCCTATTACTCAATGCAGATAAGCATTCATAATTGCAAAGAAGAGTCACCTAACATGTCACCTAGCATATAGTAGCAGCTTATTTATTATATGCATACTCTAAATATATGGACATCTCAGTTAACTAGAGATTGACAACTGTCAGGACTTGAGCAACAACCTTCTTGCAGGCAATCTTTGCAGACCTATATCCCAACTGTACAAGAACTACAGACATGATTTGTATTATTACTGTAGATACAATACATTTAGAAACACGAAGAAGTAAATTTATTCATGTAGACAAATTTGTTGAAGCAAACTCGTTCATATAGACACTATTTCCTCATATTGCCTGTCAAAAACATATGAATGAATTAAAAAAAATTGTGTATGCAATCACATCATCACTAAAGCAATACACGCCACGTGCTCATGCGCACTAGCATAGCCAGCACCTATCATGCTTGTAAATAAACCATCTAACAAGCCTTGTAAGCATTTAACTTGGTAAATGGCTCTATTCCACACATAGTCTGCATTTAAACAACCACCTTCTTGCAGGCAATCTCCCAAAGAGATGAATAGTCTAAAAAATTTAGAAACTTTAAACTTTGAGCACGAGAATCGGTGATTGGAAATGAGTAGCCAAAATAATTGGTCATTCCCTGCACAAGACTTGTGAATACAGACATGACATCATCGATTATGGGCATCAATCTTGCATTTCTGAACATGCACCTATATTGAATACACGCACATATCCTGCAAACTATTTCCTCGTATTGCCTGCAAAAAAAATTTGAATATGTAACAAAAAATTGAGAAGCATACAACAATGTGATAAGATGCCAAAAATTATAACAACCTTTAGATTTAGGCTTCCTTGCAACTGTCTTAGACTTCCTTCCAACCGTCGTCTTCTTACTAACCTTCCTTGCAATTGTCTTACACTTCCTTGCAACTGTCGTCTTCTTACTGACCTTCCTTGCAATTGTCTTCTTGTTTCTAGCTACTACCTTCTTTCACACATCATTTAGAATCTCTTCTTTTCTCTCAATTTTCTTCTTGCTTGGAGCTGCCAGGGCTAATATCTCAGAATCTGTTGGTGGCAAGGAATCCATGATATGCTCAAGTGCTGGTAGAGGTAAATGATAAACATTATCTTCACCTAAATCAGCAATCAATTCTACATTTGCAGATATTACAAGATGCAAATAGCAATTCGCATCTGGCATATGGGTTAACAGCTCGTACCTACCTTCTCCAATATACGTTTCTGTCGGCGGTATACAAGATAATCGCGAAGGCTCTCTCGCTTAGACTGCACGTTGTCCTGAAGGAGGCTATTAGTTCCATGCAGTCTGGCTTCATCCCGGGTAGACACATTCTTAATAACGTAGCGGCGGCATTCGAGGGCATTCATTGGGCGCGTAGAACATGTCAGCAGATAGTGTACTTGAAACTGGATTTTGCAAAAGCCTATGATTTCATTGTCCAAATTGTAAATGCAGTTGTGAAGTTTGTGGTCCTGGACCAACATGCATGGCAAAGAAGAGCACGTATGCTTCAACAAGTGAGCTTTGGAGGTCTCTTGTTTGTCCAAGAGATGAAAGTGAAGAATGGTATGCACGTGACTGTCTTACTCTTAAATGTGATAATGTGGACCTAGCAAAATACCAACATGTCCAAAAGAACTATATTTCGATTCATTTTAGATTTTGTGTTTGTTGTAGGTTTATGAAACTGTAGAAGAATCTGATGGCAAAGGAGTTATTAAGCTGGATAAAAAAAAACAGTCACTAAACTAGTTAACAAGACCACAAATACTGCTGAGATTTTTCAGAAAGGAATTCATTCCACACAACTATGAGGGTAGATGTCAAGCCAGGCAATTTAAAGAATGTTTGGAAACATTTCCAAAGGAAGTTTCAGTGATTGATTTTGCTGAAAATTACACCTTCAAGATTCAGCAAGAGATTCAAAGTCTGCATTGGAGGAATGATCAATGCACAATTTTAGTGCATATCATATACAGACATGCCACCAAATTTGATGGCCCTAAATTGGATAAAGATAAGAGAAGAATCATCAAAGAAACTCACTTCTACATCTCAGATGATAGGGAACATGACACTTTGTTTATGCAACATTGTTTTAACAATCATGCAATATTCTTGTCCAGCAAACAACACAAGTACCACATGCATATTGTTTCGAGTCTGATGGATGCTCCAGCCAGTGAAAAGGAAGTAGAACATTTCTTTCTAGGAAGAAATTATCAAAGTAGTGGCATCCCAATAATTTGAAATTATTTTGCTTCTTATCATGGGAAATGTAACTTTCATTTTCATTTAATTAGTGTTTATGTTCATTTTCACTACAAAACTGATGGAGACACACCGAGGTGAACATGATGGTCTTTGGGAACCTTAACTCATGAGATGTTAAAAACGAAATTCCGTGCCACTTAGAAATGCACATGATGTGGTAGTTTTTTGCATTAAACATTTCAGTGACAACACTACATTTGGAAGGCAAGAACAGACACAGGTATGCTGCTGAACTTATAGATTTGCAGACATTCTAATTTGCTGAGCTTGTTAATGCTTATGTTTGACAGATATTTTTGGAAAATTGGCATAGGAGATGTTGATGAGAGTGAAAGATATGATTATGCAACTTTATCTGGTTCTAGCAAGTTTCATTCCATCAGGCCTACTCAAAGAATTGACACTACTCAAGTGGCACATATGAACTTCACATGTTTCTGTCATAATTGTTGGTTAGGAAAGTGCAAAGTGTCCCAACAAGCCCAGAATAGGCATGCGGTCATACTCAGAATTAAAACCTGTGGGTGCTGGTTATGTTGAGGAAGTTATTGAAGGCCCTGTTTTTGAAGGAGACCATGAGTGAAAATCAGATATCATTGCTCTTGAAGACAACTTTGCTGTCAATGTTGAGCCCAACAACAAGGAAAAAGTATACTTTTATATTTAAGAATGCACTAGAACAAAGCATGTTATAGAACAAGCATACAAGGATCCTTGGGGGCAAAAGTTTAGCAGGAATGAAGTAGTTGTTACTGGAAAATATTACAAGTTAATTAATGGTAACTTGTATGAATTGCTAAAACATGAGCCAAAGTGCAGTGTATACAGCCATTTGGTTTTGGCTATTAATTTTGATATGACCAGATTGAGGAACAACCTATTTGAGCTCCCTAAAAGTGTGCAAGATCATATTATGGACAGCTTGCATCAAAGCACATCCATTTATGCTCAGGAGCTTCAGGATTCTAAAGGAAATAAGCTGAAAGGAAGGAAGAAGCCAAAAGCAAAAGTAGCAAACGGCAAATATTGTACTTGATTCATACTGTAAATATTGTGAATAGATATTCATTTCATATGTATATAGTTGTGAATACATTTTTAATTCACATTGATTCGAATTCATATGTAACCAATTCATACAATGATGTACTGAAAGGAAAGATTCATACAAAGATTGATTCATTGTAAAGATTGTAAAGAGATTGTTTCATATAATGTTTCATACATTGATTCCTATAATTATTGTAGTGGAAGGAATTGATTGTTGCAGATCATATTGTTATGTTTGAAAACACTGTTTGAATTTAGAAACATGAAGTGAATACTTGACAAAACAAAGGTAAACAAATTAAACTTAACCAAACAAAGACTAAGAAAAAGTCGTGATTGTATTGATTCAAAAAATTGTGAGAAAACATGTCAACACCACAACACAAAATAATGTTGCATGTATACCTTTTGTACTTTATATTAAAAAAAGAGCAAGTCTGCTTCTTGCTAATAAACTGCTGGTTCTGTTACAGATAGACTGCTGAAAGAGTGCTACTGAATTCCAGAAAGTCTAGCCTTCTTAAATGCAAGATAACCACCTTGACAATTTTCTTCTTCAGAACTTGCTCCATAATTCAAGGCTACCCCTGCTAGAACTTCATCAATTTGGCTGGTAGAAAATTTTTGTTCAGCAAGCACCTCTTCAACATCCTTTTTTTCTACTATTTCTCCAGCATTTAGTTATGCGTCAACATCCTGATCTTCTGTATGGTGATCTTCAGGCTCCTCCTTCTTTGCATCTTCTATTGATGCTTTTGCAGCAATCTTTGCCTCATTTCTTACAAACATTAAACATTAAGTGAACAAGAATTCAACATTAACTACAAACATGTTGAACATTAACTAATACTCAAGCTTGCACTCAGACTTACCAGTTTTCTCTTGCGTGCTCCATGTCTGTTTCTTGCTGACTGTCCAGTGCTGCCAGTCTGCAAGAATAATTGAAAGTTATTGTAACTTGAAGAAAAGTTATAATACTAAATCAACCTATGTACCTTTTGTGCGAGATATATGAGCAAATTTAACAGAACTTAACTTTCAATATCTATAACTGTTGCAAAGAGAATTGAAGTTACCACCAAACAAAAATAGTGAAACATTAGAAGATATAATGAACAATAATACTTACTTGATACACCTATCTTGTCCTTCTTTGTGCTGGCCCTTGTCTTCCTTTTCTTAATTTTTGCAGTCCTTTCAGCTTTGAAATCACTACTTGCAGGCTTATTGTACAAAGTTGTGCTGCTATCAACTTCATCCTTCTGCTGCTTAACTTTCTTATCTTTAGCACTATCAGCTACTTCAGTTTCTTCTTCATCTTCATAGTTAGAGTCTTCTTCATTAACAACTACGTATCTATTGAATCCCAGTTCCTGCAAAATACTGCTTGGAACTTCCTCTCCACAATAGCGAACCACACAATGCATAGTTTTCAGCACAGTAGAGAAGCAAAAAACATGGTATTTATGTCCACATTTGTTTATTTTAACAAACAGGTCATAATCTTCAGGAAAACAAAGGCCACATGCCTGACATACATTACTAGTTAGCAAAGGCAAAGTATAAATACCCATACCCAACTCCATCCGAGATTTGGTATTCTCACTATCTTGTTGCATGGCTGAAACATACTTAGCCTTTGCATGCCACTTCATCATTGCTGTTTCAAAGGATGCTATTTCATCCTTCAGCTTAGAAATTTCAGCACGAATGTCTTCTTCCCCTTTAGAATCTATTTGCATAACTGACGTTTCCAAGAGTTCTCGCATAACTTCTTCATCGTTCTTTAGTTTTGCAATAGCAACCACCTCTAGAAAATCACGTTCAAGGTTTTCTCTGGCCTTTTCTTTGAACTGTTTGTTCTTGCATATAGCTTTACAAGCTATGTCTATGCCAGCAACACCACCTTCTTTTCTCAATAAAGATTCTTGTTTTGATAATAGCAACTCCTCTGCTTCTGTCTTCATTTCAGCAAGCTTACTCAAGGATCCAAAATAGCATTGTTATTCAAGCAGTAAGTGCTGCTCTTCCCCTTAGATATCTGACGCTCAAATGTCTGAAACGCTTTTGCAGCAAAACTAGCCTAATTGACTTTGAACTGCTCAGGATTTGCCAAAGCTCATTGTGTATTACTCCAAGCAAAGGCTCGTGCAAATGTGACCCTAACCTCGATGTTGGTAGACTTGGTTTTTTGATAAATTCTTTCGAGCAGATCATGCAGCAGAGTGGCGAACTGGGGCCAAATAAATTTCAAGTTTATCTTTCCTTTTCGAAGAGGGCACTGCCAGACATCAAAAAATTCTCGGTCGGAAACATCCTTGACCTTCAATTCCATCGGTTTCTTCTCCTCATTACACAAGCCTCTGCTTGTGTGAAATTCATAATCAGTTCTTGAAAAAAACAGTTCCTGTAAACATAAAACTGATTTTTTTTAGTTGAATTTGAGTAGATAGAATGAAAAGCATGACTTCTTGAAGGAAACTTACCTCGTCGGAGTTGATCGCCATAGCTAGTTGTTGGAGTTCGTGAGTGTTGCAGAATAAGATCAATCATTCAAAATCGAAATTATTTCGAACATCAATTATGCCTGCAACTTTTCGCGCGTAGGCCTGTGGACCTGCAAAACATCGAAGGGCGTCCTTAAAAAATGATGAAGGGAAGGGCGTCCTTCACGTCACGAGAAAGTGCTGAAAAAAGGTGTTGAGCCGATGCTGAAGCGTCGTGAAATTGAGTAGGTCAAAAAAAAAAAAAAAGCGCCCACCAGCAAACATGGAAGTTCTCTGCCAAGGAGCCATAATAGAAAAACAAATTCGTATGTAGGCCAAGGAGTGGATGGACAAAATGGAGATCGTTTGGTGTCTTTTCATCTGATAGTGGTTTGGTACAAATCTTCCAACATGCAATAGTTATGTGAGCAAGGCAATAGCTTGAAACTTCGCTAGGAAGATGTTAGTTTCTACTGCAATAATGGCAACAAGCAAATGATCTTGCAGCATCTAACCTTTGTTTGGTTTTCATTTCAGAAGACCTTGCCCAACCACCACTAATTTGAGCAGCAACATTTTCAGAAATAGGGGTTCGTATGCCAGCAACGTTCTATAATGCATGCAATGTTGCAACGATGCTAGACTTTGCAGGCATAGCAGTTCTGCTAGCTATAGTGGAAAGCAATGACGTTGGTATGTTGGACATGGCAGCCATATTATGCTGAATAATAGGTTTTCTATGTTCTTGGCATCCATTCCCTAATTGCCTCTGAATCATTGTTGACTCCGCTACAATTTGCATTCTTTTAGAATAACCCTGTACAATAGCTAGTTGTGAATGCAAATCTATTGAGTTCACATGGCCACAAACATGTAGTGGGCATGCTTCAAGGGCCTCATTTCTGGCTCTAGCACCATAAATATAGAAGGTTGCTGTCGAGAAGCCATAACAGAACCACAAATTCGTATGCAGGATATGGAGTGGATGGACAAAATGGAGATCGTTTGGTATCTTTCCATCTGTTTGGTGTCTTTCCATCTGATGGTGGTTTGGTATAGACCTTCCAACATGCAACAAGCTATGTGTGCAAGGCAATAGCTTGAAACTTGGCTAGGAAGAGGTTGGACGGACTGACAAAGAAACGCAGAGCACTCTATGGGCCTAGAATGGTATTTGTGAAGTTGGTATCTATGAAGTTGCATGATGTTAAAATGCTGCACGTGGCTGTAAAGAAATATAAGCTTACCAAGGTATTAGTGCACGTAGCTATGCATGCTGGCTTCATCATGCTTGCCATTGGTTTATGTCGCGTCAAGCTTTGCATATGGCTGTAGGTGTTCAACATGATGGATGCCTAATCGGAATAGTTGCAAAGACGGGATGGAAGCATGAGACTATAGACATCATTGCTAACATGCGGTGCCATCCAACAGACACAATCTGGGTGTCCATGCTCGCTGCATGCCAAGTGCATGATGATTTTGATGCAGGATAGCGAGCTGCATTTACACAACTGACAACTATTAACTTATATTGATTTTTCTCCTATGGTCACATAATAAACTAATAAAAGGTATAGCATTTGGTATCATGCCATTCATTAGCATTCTGTGTACCAGTTACACGTGGATTTTTCTGCCTTCAACTAAGGTTGCCACGCTTGCACTTAAAGGACGTGGCCAATCTGTTAGATCAAAATCAGTCATCAATTGCTTGTGGCTTGAAAGCTTGGAGTAACTTACAAAATATAAACATGCACAAAAAGTACATGCAGAACACGCATTAGAATACTTTGGACAAATGCAAGTAAAGGGGATACCTGCACAAGGGAAGTAACTAAACTAATCAATTTCATATTCGTTGTGTGTATAAGCAATAGGCAAGGCATTCCAAAATAGAATATTGTGCTTCTCTGATTTAAATGCTGCATGCATGCATGTGTAGAGAGCTTAAAAGCAAGGGTTTTCTTGTGTTTTTGAGAAGGAGCCTTGCAAAGCTTTTGTAGAAGGCCAGAGATGAATTGCAGAGCATAGAAGGATTCTGTTGGAGACACCAAAGAGGCAAGAGCTTGGAGATCACATCAAGAACGACATCAAACATCTTCTTACAGGTGGGGTTTTGTTGAGTTAATTTGAGGTACATGGGTTGATATCATTGGAATTTATGCATGAATTGATAAGAAGGTTTGGCTATGTATGTTCGAGAAAGTATGGCATGCAGAAACATCCAGAGGAACGAAAGATGGAATAGAAGCTAATCTAGATGCATGGTAATTCCTAAAAGAGCCCACGGAGTAGGCGAAATTGATGCGGGGAGGAATCTAGTTGAGAAGTTATGGGCTGCAACAAGCGTTTTTTCATGCAATGCAGGCCGGAATCGTCGCCCCGATGAGCGGAAGATCCGGAAACATCCCGATATGACATGGAACAGGCCGATTTGGGCATTAGAACCCCGATGCATTGTGGGCAGCTCAGAAAAAGTTGCAACCCGATCCAGAACCCGATCTATTTGTTGGTTGTTTCGTTGTTTTATTTGTCCTTTTCCTTGATGTCTTGTTAATAAATGTCATGTACACCTTAAATAAAGTTATAAGAAGTGGATAAATAAATGTACAAGGAGTATAGGGGAAACTATGGAAGTACAAGGGCAGGGATCTAGCACAGACTATCCACCATAGTAAGTTCAGATCTGAATGCGGGGAGATAGGTCTGATTTGATTATTAGTTATTTAAGTATGCTTTGTTGAATTAAACAAGATAAGGTCCTAAAGTAACACGAGGCATTGAACGAGTGGTTCCTGGAGATGGGGCCTGGTTTTATGGTAAGTTGGCAGAGGCTATATCCAGTTGCGGTCATGAGGTCCTGTGGATTTTTAAGCCAGAAGTGCAAGATTTGGAGTTTCCACATTAAGACGCATTAATAAATCTTAAGCTATGGAAAGTGGGTTTTTAATTAGAATATTCAAAACCTTAGCTAACAATGGTTCAAAAAGAAATAGATGTGTGTAAATGGACTTGCATGGTAGTAGGTGTAAGTAGGCTCCTCATGGATAATACTTTAGAATTAGTAATAGGCGTGAGTAAACTCCTTATGCATGGGTGCCAAGTCATAGATGTGGTAAAGATCCTCATGGGTGTAGATGTGGTATGGGTCCTCATGGGTGTCTGCGTGAGTATGCTCCTCATGGATGATACTATGGAATTAATAGCAAGTATGAATAAGAATGTCAAGTGTTTTGGAGTGTAGTATATGTGAGTACGCTCCTCATGGGTGATACTTTGGAATTAGTAATATGCATGAGTAAGCTCCCCATGGGTGGTCGAGCAATGGATGCTAAGTAATATGGGAAGTTTCTTATATATATAGGGGTTGTACTTTGCAATTCATAGTAGATGTAGTAAGCTCCCAATGGGTGATACTTTGGAAGTAGCAGTAGGTGTGAGTAAGCTCCCAATGAGTGATAGTTTGGAATTGGTAATCGGTGTGGTAAGTGTGACTCTGCTTCTAATGGGTGAGACTTTGGAGTTGATAGTAGGTGTGAGTAAACTTCCAATGGATGATGCTTTGAAATTGTGTAGTAGGTGTGAGTAAGCTCTCAATGTGTGATAATTTGCAATTGGTAGTAGATGTTGGTAGTAGGTGTGTATGCAACGTGAGGCCGAACCGAGGTTGATTAGGCTCCTAATGGGTGATACTTTGGAATTGATAGTATAACTACATGTGTTGGCCCAAACCAAGGCGAGGCCTCGGCCTCGGCCGAGCCGAGGAATAATACCAAAGATGTCCAAACCGACTGGCCGGGGCCGAGCCGAGGAACAATGCAAAAGGAAAGGGCCGGGCTTTTTTCTAGTCCTGAAGAATAAAGAAATAGTGTATGTTGGCCGTAACTCCATCCATATGCCACGTGTAACTCCATCCATATGCCATGTAGCCTAAAGAAATAGTGTCTGTCGGTCACGCCTTATTGACGGCCAGTCAAATGCCACATGGCGCAATCTTGGCCTTTGGGCTGTGAACACTTGTAACCCTCAAAATTTTGGAGAAAAAAAATAGTGTCTGTCAGTCATGCCTTATCGACGGCCAGTAAGATGCCATGTGGCACAATCTTGGCCCTTGGGCTGTGAACACCTGTAACCCTCAAAATTTTGGAGAAGCAACCAGTTTTCTATCGATTGTTTTGGAAGCTTCCTCAAGCATTACTAAACTATCGAAAGGTTCTAGAATCGCCAGATTATAGCTACAAAAATGAGGGGCGTACTGTCTCCATAGATAACGAAGCAATATTTTGGTGAAAATATAGAGGATTTTTGAACTAAGTTCCATGTTGGGCCGGGAGAGCAATATGAGGTATATGGAGTGTCCAGATGAGGCTATGGCGTGGAGCACTGTTAGTCTAAGTGTATACATGTAAGTTTCTAAGTTGTTGCATTGTATTTTATCAAAGGCATCATAGCTAATGGATTATCCCCATGGGAGAATGGTTATGAGGCAAGTATTGCATTGTGTGGATTGGTAGTATCTTTCCTTGTTCAGCAAAGTACGTAGGCGTCGGAGCTACATCAATGATAGCCATGCTTGCGACTTCATCGACGTGATTAGATTGTGATCATCACCTGTGTCAGTAAGTTTAGCTACTCCGACATGGTATTGGATGAGAATTATATGTAAGAAGTATGGTAAGTTACTATGACCAACGGATTTATCAGAAGCTAATGTGGAGTTGCATTCCTTAATGGGGGGAATCGCCTTGGCGTAAGCTGTAAGTATTGCGAAAATGCTAAGTATGAGATATACTTCTATGTCATTGTAGGGTTCATTGGGAAAGCTACTTCGACAGGTATGGGCAACCTCGACAACGGTATGATCTAGGCACATGTATAGGGAATATTCTAATGAACTTCACATGTCTTGGTCTTTGCATTGTTCCACTGTTGTCTTGGTATTTGATCATGTCTATTGGAACCTCCGGGGTCGGACTTCTAGGTTCGGTGGCCTAAGTTGCTCCGGCATGAATCATGTTTCTATGTTCTTTGTATTCTTGTGCTCTGTGACACCGGGCGTAATTCTCCTGGCTTGGATTGCTACGTCAGTCAACTCTTGTGAACTCCCATGGTAAGAGGTCCTCCAGTGCCAGACGTGGGCTGAGAGGGTATGCGCATACGACCACCCACTACAGGGCGTGGGCTGAGAGGGTATGCGCATACGACCACCCACTACAGGGCTTGGAATGTAAGCTGCCTGGGCAACATGCTGCTAACGGGGCCTGTATATAGGCTGGCTGAGTTTCCCATTGTCCCAGAGCTATATTTATGATGATGGTATTTTGGCAATACCAATGCTGTAACCTGGTCTTCATTGGTAAAGAGACTTCTAGCTCATATTAAACTAAAATTAGATTTGCAATGGCAGAAGCATTAGAGTACGGGTTTGGGGCGATTTGGCTTTGAAAGACCACAATCATTAGCCGAGATTGACACTAACATCATTGGCACTAACATCAGTTAAGGTGATTGATTTCTTAGGTGCCGCAGGAACTTCTTACATAAAACTTATGAAAACTCAAAAATTTCTCACAACCAATATATATTTGGATCCCACTCTTGGGATGCACGAGGCGCTGGCTCCACCACGCTAAATTCATTCTTGTTGTAGAATATGAAATAATTAGATGGGAAGAGATATACTGTGAAAGTCTTTTTTCTGACTTGGTAGTGGACCACTGTGTAACGACAAAGAATTGCAATTCATGATGATTGAATACATGCGTCTTAAATATGCCAGTGGAATCAGATAATTCTTAATATAGCAGCATCATATATTATGCTGTTCTTCGTCTTGCTTTTAACTTACTTTTGGCTTGTTCACTGTAGGGCAGGATTACAATGCCGACTGCAGGTCACCAAGAGCATATAACTAGAGACGACACAACATACGTACAGAACATGGTTAGGTACCCCAAAGATATTACCTTTGATAGTCGCGTTGGTTGATGATGTTTCAGCTTGAATGGTGTCTGGGTCCAAGTTCTCAAGGATAACAACCCGAAATAGAGCTTGTACACAGTTCATCCTGCTCACTCTCGTGAAATGTTTTGGTCTCTTCGAATTGACCTGGGGTCAAAAGCAACATCCATACATGTTGTCTACTGACCATTTTAGCTCTAGTCCACAATAGACAGCGCATTATATGATATGACTCTCTTTCAGATCCTTCACAGTCTTCGTAATCATACTGCTTACTTTACATCTTGAAAGATCTGTCATAAACTCCTTGTCCTGTTATTGATCTTACACCACATCATCTTCAGCAGAGAAGGATTCTTTGGCAATAAAAGTTCCGCATGTATGCCTCCACTATCAAAGTAGTCTTGCAATAAAATCTATGTCATAGAAGCACTAGGTATCAGCTTGGTCTTAAACTCTAAAATGTATGCTTCAGCATTTTGTAACTTGAAAGTACGTACCACTGCAGCATATGCATCAACATTTGCTCTTCGGGAACGTTGGTTGCTCCCTCTGCAAGCTGAAAATGGTGAATAACTTGGATGCATTTCCAATAAATTAATCTGGACACCCTCACCTGTAAATCATAAGATCAAGCGCATCATCGGAGGTACCATATTCATCTTGAAAATAAACACGCCATCCTCTGCAGGGACTAATAATTAAAACACACAATTTCAAATAAAAGGGACTATTAAATCACCGTTCAGCAGCACACTGAGCAAGTCGCCCCGCAAAGCAGCGCGTTTTGATAGACTGAAGTGTTTCTTCTCCATCAGAAGATCGTGGCAACCCAACAATAAACTCATCGGCTTTCTGCATAATTGTTTTATTTAAGTGAATCACATAGACAGATGACATGGGATGACAGAATTATAGGAAGGCATATAGATCTGCTAATTCATGTTCGAATGTCGTAAGGATGAGAATAATCATATCTAGGTTATATTGCAAGCTACATGTTGGAGACGGAAAACATGTAATCAGCATAGGCGATGCAATGCTTAAGGACCGTATTCTCTAAAGCACCATACTCAAAGGGAATTAGAAAAGTGGTCAAAAGTTTTAACACCTCTGCAGGCTTCCCATATGAAAATTAGTAGCCTTGAGAATAGCCTATCCTCCAAATAAAGAGAGTATAACACAGATTAGATAACTCATAGAAGATCTATCTATGCTCATCAATTTCAACGCCACACATTTATGAAAAGTCCACCCCTTGCTCCTGCTTGGTTTGGCAGATTATATAGTGTTGTCGCTATATTGCAAATCCACATTTTTTTAAGCATGCAAATAGCATTCAAATAAGGAGTTAGCTTGTTTCCTGACCTCTACAGTAGCTAATTTCACAAGGTGCGACAATAACCTTTGCCCTTGCAATTTTACCACCTGACTACCATAAAATTTCCATTAGTTTAAGCAAAGAAAAACGTAATAAAACCATTCAGAGCTTACCGCAATGGGACGGGGAGCAAAACCGCATAAACTAGAGGCAACACCAGTTCTGGCATCTCCAAAATCAATTCCTAAACTATGGCGCAACTTATGAGCTCTTTCGCCAGCCTGTTTTCTGCGTGCGTTTGACATGACACAATGCAATCTGGTCTTCAAATCATCTTTACTTAATTCGTTTTCTGTGTTCTCATTTGGCTCGATCACATCAATCCCGGAGCCATATTCATCATCTGACTCTTCCTCTTCTTGGCGTTTTAAAATATGGTGTAGAAGCTCTCCGGTACCTTTTCGGGAAGCCAAGCTCGATTTTTCGAAGCTTAAGTGGGTGCATTTCGGAGCCGAGAAGCTGATTTGGGTATGTGTTGGAAAGAATGATGGAAGGCGAATTGACGATGCCGCCATAGCCAGGCTCTTCCTTCGTCGTAAATTTTAGCCAGGTAAAGTTATATTATTAGGGCTGAGCTGGCGTTCTGAACTGTGATATGTAGAACTCGTTTATTTGGGCACTGGAGCTTGATATGGTGAAACGCCTTGCATTTCGTCCATGGAGGCTGCAGATCCGTGGCCACGAGAATTGGGCATCTGTAAATAATGGATCTGCAGAGCCCAATTCGCAGTGTCATCGCGTACCTTTATCCCCTTGGCAAAAAGCAGCGGTGGCAATTGGTTCTCTAATTGGAGCAGCTAATAATCCTGCCAGAGCCGATTTGGTTGCTGCTGCTGGAGAAACTACTGGAGGTTTAGCATTCCAGCGTATGCTGCAAAGAATGAAGAATGATGAAGGCGGCCGGGTATGTCTCCTCTTATTCCACACAGTGAATCATACAAGTTGAAATTTGGTTCCCTGAAAATTCTGGTGTCATTTTGTGTTAGAAAGATGTCACTTTAAAAAGCACATGTTATTCCTCCACCTGATCCGCTGAGATGGTCTTTGCTCTCAGACTCTCTTTTTTCTTGTTTGTCAAGAATCTGGTTTATAAATCCAACACGCCATGGCTTCATAAGATGCAACATGCTAAGGATATATCGGTTAATACGATTGTCATTGTGCTCTTGATATACTATTTCTATTTACATAATCTCTCTTGTGCTAGTCATATTTGCAATTCTAAATTAAGACATTCGAATGAGACAGTAATATGTAGGCTGCAAATTCTATGATTTAATACCAGAATGTTTTCAAACCAAGTAGACTTGGTGAAGAAGCATAAACTGCGATGCTAGTAATCGTGCTCATCTCATCTGAGTGAATGCCACTCTTGTCACACATGTTTGTTAACCTGCAGGATTAAGTTTAAGACTGCAGGATTGAAGTCTAAGAGTGCAGCATCAGTTGAAAATCTGATGCTGTGCTCTTGCAGCTTTTATACATTTCCAAGATATGCATAGTGTTTATTGATCCTATATTGCATATGGGCTGTTTGTCTACTGAAATGTTATGATTTTACCTTTGTGATAATTGAAACAAATAATCTAACCTTCATATTTGTCCATATGCATAATAGCTGACCTCATAGCTTGCATCAGACATACAGTAGTTTGACATGCATACAAATGTCTGTCTTGATTCTCGGCACATTTACATCTTCTCATGCGTTTATCAAAACATCTAGAGCTGCTGCATTGTGTCTGCAATCACCTATTGCACTCTGTCTGGTGATCCATCTTGCATGAACAAAATTGGATCATATCTACTTCCAGGAATAGTGCTCTGATTGTTTTGGAAGTGTTCTTCTAAAATTTGCACTTAAGTTCTGGATGGAATGTGCATTTACTGTTTTCTTATTTTTTTGACTTGCAGGACTGCCATACATGAATACTTTTTGTCTCTTTTGTTGTGTTTTGTCTGCTAAACATGCAGCTGATTTACAACAGGAAATCCTTTTGCACCGGCCCAGAGTTGTCTCAGCTGCAGTTGAACATGCTTGGGATATGAAAGACAACACCTTTGGTGCTGCATATGCAAAGTTTATGGGTTCCAGGAATTTCAATCCGGATGATCGTCCCCCAGTTCGCTTTGTTGAGTCTGATGAGTTGGCTTATGTGGCAACTCGTTATCGAGAAGTCCATGATTTTTGGCACGTTCTGTTTGACCTTCCTACAAATCTCTTAGGTGAAGCAGCTTTGAAAATGCTTGAATTTCAGGTGACATTGATGCCAATGTGTTTTATGGCAGTCTTGGCTGGAACTGCCAGGCTCAAATCACAACAACAGTTGATGTTGTATAAGCATTATCTTCCATGGGCACTTTCAGCTGGAAGATCTTGCTCTGATTTAATGTGCATATACTATGAAAGGCATTTGGACCTTGATTTGGAAGAAGTCCGGCATAAATGGGGCATAATCACTGCCCCACCACTTAGACAGAAGACATAGTGACAACCAAAGCGTAATGATTCAAAGAAGAAACAGGGAGTCGTTACTTAACGCATTGCCAACTTAAGAATTATGAAAATGGTAATCATAATAATGACCTCCTTACGTGGAAACTTTGAAGTTTAATTTATTAGCTTGCAGCCTTTACCACTTCTTTGTGCAAGGTTTTTGGCTGAATTCTGAAGATGTATTTGATGGCCATAGGGCTGATGAACGTCCAAACCCATATCTATTATTGTATGGCGAAGCGGCTGATAGTGCAGCGGGAGTGCATTTTCTGGTGTTTACTACATAGGAAACCAGGTCACATAGTTGAGATGTGCTATCATATAGAATGACTTGCGTGGATAAAGGATTCCAAATGTTGATATCGTCTATATTCATCGATCATTTCTCTTTATTATTCATTCTCCGCCATTGATATGAGGAATATTCCATATCATATTCCAAATGGAGACACCACAGCCGTCAGTTGACCCCTTGATGGGGTCAAACTGGCATTTCCATGTCAGCATATGATTTCGTGCCAATGGTTCACAAGTCAGCTATGCAGTCAAACGAATTAAAGAAAAATATTTCTAAGCTCCAACTTTGGTGGCCTTCTATTCTAACGAACTGTAACTTGGGGCCGCTTTCCAAATTCGTCCACCAAGATATACTTGGGTTCCTTAAATAAGAAACTGTAACTTCAAGCCTCTGCTGGTTGCTGAGAAAGCATGTTGCGGATTTGCTGACTCTAATCTGGTCCTAGATCTCTATTGCTCCCCTAAATCAAAACTTGGAAAGATCTGTATAGCAGCCACAAATTTCATAACCTGACGTGTACCCAAAAAATCCCAGGAAATTTGCTTTGCACGCTGTCGATGTTTTGTTCTGGCACCTGCATATCTTTAAACCCACAGAACTACAGATCTATGAGCCTATAGGGAAAGAACTCCAGAAGTTATGACCAAATCATGCCTCTGAATATCACATCTAACTGAAGCAACAAGGGAAAGAGAACCAGATTCTAAAAAACTCCTTAAAAATTTGAAGCTGTAGACTGCCCTGCATAAGCAACTTCAAAGCCATACTTCTGTGAGATCTTCCAGCAACTACACATCTTCCTCAAAATAAATCCGGAACCGCCGCCCTTCCCACGAAACCTAAAGTAGCACAATCGCTTCTAGCAGCCTGCTCACCGCCTAGAAGCTTGAGCATCGATCCGGAAAGCCCTGCCGCAGAAATAAAATACCTAAACCAGTTCCCAAATAAAAAAATCAGTTTAACACGAAAATCGAATTCCACAGTCCACCGTCAGATTTCTACGTATAAACATACGAATACCTACTCAAAACCATTATAAATCTTAAGTTATAAAGTACCATTTCCACAACTTTTAAACCTTATCGGAACAAGTTAAATAATACTTTTGAATTGCAAACAAAGCCTTCCACCCATCAATACTTTCTCAAGTTCTTTAATTTAATTTTCTCTAGATTCATTACATGCTTGTTGCCTCAAAGGATGATTGTGTGATTTACATACTGGTAAGCAATTCATCACTGTAACTTCCTAGTGAAGTGCATCGCTGCCTTTTCAAAGCATTCTAAATGCTACAAGAAGGGACATCTATAGAAATTTCAAATTCCTATTTGCTTGTGTAACAAAAATTGCCTTGCATTGTTAAGTTGCTGACGCAACAGAGGGTTGCCCTCTAAACTATTCTCCAGTCTAACTATAGTCTAACTATTTTGTAACTAAAAATATGCAGATCGATCCACACCGTAGGATAGAGATTCTCGTGAGAGGGCGAGTAATATATATTCAGTCTTTTCGTGTTTCTTCTCATTCGGCATTTTTCTGAGCAAAGCTATCTTCTTCCCTCCCCATATATCATTTTGGGTTCCTATTCCTGATCTCTGCTCTTCTATAGGATCCTATCCAAGCTCGTTTTCTTCTTGCTTTAAATATGTTCGAGCCATCCTATCCAAGCTCGTTTTCTTCTTGCGATAAATATGTTCGAGCCATTCCTCTACAACAATAAGTCATTCGGTTGGATCTTCTCAGCCATCTTCTTGATGTATGATATGGTCTGTGGGGTATGGGATAAAGCCTGGAAAGGTTGGGGCCCATTGGATAACGATTTCTTTGAAGGATTCGCCCTTTTGGTGTGTTGGTTATCACTAGGGGTACTAGTGCGTAACATTTGGTATCAGAGCCAAGGTTCAATTCCTCGTGGCAACATTGGTGTGTTCCACATGCTTGAGGGCAAGCATCTCGATGAGGGGGAGGAATTGATATGGTCTGTGGGGTATGGGATAAAGCCTGGAAAGGTTGGGGCCCATTGCATAACGATTTCCTTGAAGGATTCGCCCTTTTAGTGTGTTGGTTATCATTAGGGGTGCTAGTGTGTAACAATGTAACTCCTCTCAATCGTTCTTTTGGAAGGTGCATCTTTTTGACTCATGCAGTGGATTCATCTGCAAAATCAAGATGCATTTCGACTATGGCAGGGCTCTTAGATACATCTTTCACTCTTGAGTGCATGTCTATGCATGATGTCTACGTATGCTTTGAAATGCTTGAATCTATTGAATGATGGTGGTGTGGATATATTAATTGAACAATGTGCAACATTTCTTATTCCAGATTCCAAAAGATCCATGTTTGCAATTGCTGCATTGGGAAAACAAGAAGTTGTCCTTGGAAATCGTACATGGGCTAACTTCCAAAGGAGGTTGAGATGTGATTCTCTTACCCCTAGCTGCAAGCAGAGCATTTCAGAATTTTGGAAATAGAATAGCAGTCTCTCTCCTTGCAAGAAGGATGTTGTGAACTTTGTTGTAGACTCTAGCTTTCCAAATTTCTTATCCCTTGCACCTTATGGAGGTCACACATGTATAAATTTCCATGGAAACATTCCTTGTTATTCTTAAATATTCCTAACAACCAAACCACTTTTTAGCTGCAACCTTTTCAACAATACAAAATGGCATACCTTGGATACCCTATTTGTGTGAAGGCTTTTGAGAAGCTTAAGCTTTTTTATGTTAAAAAAGTAAAGGGAAATCTATGGAGTATGCCACTGCTCTTGACCATAAATTATTAAGATCTAGTTTGCAAATCTGGAAAAAATGCAGCTATCATATCCCTTGTGTTGTGAAGTAGAGAAGCATCCATATTACAACTTCAAACCTCTGCAATGCCCACTCCACAAAATCATAGTATCGTGATATGTGAATTAGGTACTTGTTTGCAGTTTCTTTTACAACATGGTATGTATCAGGTGGAGCAGGATTTTGTGGTATGTTCTCCTCTGTTGTTTTAATGCTAGCACGCCATTTATGTTCAATACCATCAACTTCTTTGAAGGTTTCCATTCCTCAACCTCTGCACCCTTTGCCAAGATGTGTTGTACAATGCTGACACGTGTTGTTGCTTTGCTAGTTGGTGATGGCAAGCGCTAAAAGCCTTGCTAAGGTGTACTCAGATTAGGACCTTCCTGCTTCTAAAAAATTGGTGTAACTTGGCTATTAGCAATAGTTGCATTGGCTCTCCGTAGTTCATACATCACAAATTTGCAATTGCTTTATGATGTGTGACTACTTGGATTAAGCCTGATTAGCTTGGAAGGCCAGTAAGCCGGATGTTAGAGCTTTGTATTTGCTATAGCGCTTGTGTTTTGCCATAACACAGTGGATCCAGTTGGGCAGTTAATTGTGCTCCTATATTCTTTGTATCTGAAAGACTATCTCTTTCCTGATCTTGTTCATCAGTTGTGATGATGCTGTGAATACAAGTTGATCTCGTTTATCTACTAAAATATTATTTCAAGGCCATATAAACATCTAAAAAGTTAAGAATCGTATCATCTACCACTTGGGTTGTGGCATGGTCTTCTTCCTCAAGTTCACTAAGTACAACTCGAGTGGACCTTCTTTTTTTGCAGGCAAATTTTGATCCAAGCCTAAGTTGAAATGAAACTCTAAATATACTTTACAATGACATTGTGCATGAAAAGCAGAGTTGAAATATATTCATCGTTTAAACAAAAATCTTTTGCCTCTTGTTTTTGACAAATCTGGTGCAATCAAAATTGGATTGTTTGAAATAGTTACGGCAAAAACACATTAGAATAATTTCCATTTGGAAATAAGATGTTTATGGGCACGCCCATTCATCAACTGAATCATCTGACTTACCCTCACTGTCTTCTTCTCTAATCTTCTTGGACCTTGACCTTATCACCCTAGAGATCCTGACAACAACCTTGGTAACCTGCTTGACATCATCGACATCCTTGTTTGTTCCTGCATCAACCATGTTAGAGGATGCCTTTGTAGAGGCTGCTGTAGAATTTAGAACTACAATGTAATTAGGAGCATCATCAACACTACTTGAATCTCCCTGAGATTTTGCAGGGTTTGGTCTGTCAGGCACTGCGAATTGCTGCTAATTGCTGGCATCTTGCTATCCGTTGTCTACAAGATCTTCTGTTATTACCAAGTCAAATTGAGATCTAGAAAGCAAGCATGTACCCTTTTTAGCAGTTCTTGTCAGTGGAGTTTAAGCCCTTGTAGACTTGTGTTTTGTTAAACCTAGGGTCCTTTTACTTGTAGGTGTTTTTAACATGCTTCCTTTTCCTAGTGCTTTATGGAGTTGTAGCTGCCTGCTCATATCAGCATTAGTCTTTTCAACCTTAGATATGTGGAATGCTCTAGCATATAAGACTTCCTGCTTTACGACTTCTTGCTTCCTCAATTCTTGCACAAACCTTGCTGGAACAGACCCTGCTAAAACAGTTTCTGAACTCTCAAGGCAATGTATTTTTGCCATCTAGCAAACTTAGGCAGCTTACATATATATACATGTATCCATATTTCATCTTCAGGCTATGGGTGTAATCATTCTGCAGGGTTGGATCACATGTAGAGCAATTTGTTCATCTCCAATTGGCAATCCGAATGGCATAGGAGGAAATCAGCTGAACATTTCTCTTGGTCATTTCCCTCAAGTGGGTGACATTCTATAAATAACGTTGGGCTTTTGCAAGGTGCACTTCATTGATGGCAACCTCAGCAGTTACAGTAGCCACCTGTTACACTATCCCTTCATCTATTGGCCCACCCCCCATTTCAAGGAGGATTTGGGCATGTACTCCGCCATATCTTTCTCCTTCCCTAAACTCAGTAGGTCAGCAGAGGCAACTGCATTAGGATCTATCAGGGCTTGAAAACATGAAATATTGTCTTTTATGGTCTGCAACTTCTGTTGTGAAGCCAAGAAGAAAATGCCCTTTGCTTGATTATACAACTAGCTCCTACTTGGACACTTAATCAGCCTGTTGTGTGCTTATGGCATCCTGTGACTTTTGATCATGCTTTTTCGGATGTGTAATGTTTTTCCATTACGGTATGCAACAACCTCATGGACGTCCCTTCTAATTTTATCAGTATCTGCTGAAGCTTGCCTTTCTGCTATGCTTTCAGGTGTTGTTGTTTGTTGAGATCTGCCGGGGCTCACGATTACGCTTATAGCACCCTTTGTTGATGGTTTCACATTTTAATCTTACTCAAAATAGGCTCTACTCTTAGGCTGCAAATGTTTCCTAATTGACCTTGAAATTCTGCGGATCTGCTTGGCAGCTCGGCAATTGTTGAATGCAAATAGGTAGGGAACTTGTTTCCTTACTTCTTTACTCTTCAATCCATCAAAATATTTTGTTCATAGTTTAATTAGAGTTTCTTCATGTTTTTGGTCTTACATTTGTCGATTGGAAGTTTGTTAGGAATGATATCTTTGATATCCTACACTTCATTATACTCTGCAACAGAAATAAAATCTGTTCAAAATTGAGAGGAATGAATCCTCTCATTTGGCAGATCCGCATAAGCATAAAAGTCTTCTTCTGTTTGGCAATCAGGCAAGTCTGGTCTTAAGGGCATATTCCTTATGGTCTGGTCTTAAGGGCAAGAAAAATAAAATAACCTGGCATCCTATAAATCCATATAAAATTTGGCAAAGCATTTTGCTTACCCTATGCATAGTATCTGTTACAATTATAGCTTGAGCTGGTAGATCAATCATCTTCTTGTACATAATGCATCTGTTTTTTAGAATGCTGTAGAATGTAGAAATTGATGAGCTTTCTCTGTAGGGTGTTGTGCCAGAATAGAGAAAATTATAGACGAGAGTGCTGAAAATTACAAATTCAAAAGTTAGTTTTTTCTTTTTCTTTTCTTTTTTCAGTTTTCTTGTGTGCCGGGTTTTTGCGGGTCGCATTCATTAATGTGGGCAGTAAATAGATAATGGTTGGAAACAAATAGAGGCTAAATGAAGTGATGGGCAAAAATTAGGTTAGACGTGAAGGGTAACAAAAAATAAAGGTGAAGGGTGAAAAAAATAGGTGAAGGGTGCTGGTGTTGGGTGCTAGAGTTGCGTTTATTTATAGCCTGCTAGCATACTTTTACCTGCCTTCCAAGGGTTGGCCCTTCAAATAACCCAATAGAAGAATAGGAATACAAAATAATTAAGGGAGAGAGAGTATGGGATCATAGAAACAAGAATAGTGAGAAATGGTGAGGGAAGAAAAATGCCAATAAGAAGCTATGCAAAATTCCCCATAATTAATGTTCCTGAAATGATATAATGGCCCCAATTTGCATGCAATGCATGCTCAAAATACATAGATTTGATGTTTAGATATAGATGCCATTCTGGTGCAAGTTTCGCATGAATACAACAAAGTGTATGATACATGCTTATATTGATCCAAAATGCCTATCTAATGGCTCAAATCAATGCCATTGTTAGTTTTTGCAATCATCTAAGAAGTACGACCTAAAACCACATGTTCCTCCTTTCATTTAGATATTGTTTGAGAAGGTTTCAATTTGTGGAAGTGATCATGCAATAAGGGACCATGGAAAGATATTATATAGCATTTAGATTAGAAAGCATCGAAAGAGGTGACAGAAAATGCCAACCTCTGAGGCAAGAAGTGAAGATCCAAGATTGCTCGGATGGCCTTTGCTAAGAACCTTTCATCACAAAGATGGGATTAGCAGTTTTAGTTTTTTGGGTGCTTGGGTTGGATTCCAATGGAAACCTCCCCAACTTTTTATGGAAACCTCTCTATAACCTCCCAAGTCTTCTTGGAAACCTCCCCAACTTTCCATGAAAACCTCCCCAATTTTCCACTACGACTTTGAGAGGTTTCCACTTTAGAAAATGGGGGAGGTTTCTATGGAAACCTCCCTAACTTTCTCTGGAAACCTCCCCAATTTTCCTAGCACGACTTGGAGAGGTTTCCATGGAAGGAAACGAGGGAGGTTTCTAGGGAAAATGGGGGAGGTTTCCATTAAAAGAAAAAAAACCCTCCATTTGCATGAAGACCAAGATTCATGCTCCTTGCACCTCGATCCACGAAAAGTATCCACCTCGATGGTTGCATACATTAATTATTATTTCTTTTTATAAATATTCCAGGAAACTTCTCCAACTTTCCAAAGAAACTAGGGGAATTTTCCATTAAATATCTATAAGAGATCACATTTTGTTGAGTTTATCATCTTTTTGAGCTCTTCATCAAATTTGTAAGATAACTCCAGCTATAATGTGCTTGGTAGTTCTCGTAAGATCAAGTTCCACTAGCACTTCTTACAGGTACAAAAATATTATTAATCTACTAGAAAACTTTTCTTTTGCACCCTTCCTCAGCTCGGCCGGCCTCGCCTCGATTTGGACCCATCCATGCCCTTCTTTTTTGTAGTATTCCTCGCCTCGATTTGGACCGCATTAACACTTTTGACTGAGTTCCTTTCCTTTTGTAGCATCTCTCTCTCTTCCCTCTTTCTCCCCTCTGTATTCGCTCTCTCCTCTCTTCTCTCTCCTCCCTCTCTCCCCTCTCTCTTCTCTCTCCTCCCTCTCTCCCCTCTCTGTTCTCTCTCGCCTCCCCTCTCTCTTCTCTCCCCCTTCTCTCTCTGTCTCCTCTCTCTTCTCTTTCCTGCTCTTCTTCTCTCTTCTCTGTTTTCTCTCTCTTCTCTCTCTCCTATCTCTCTCCTCTCTCTCTTTCACCTGTCTCTCCCCTCTCTCCTCTCTCTTCCCTCTCTTCTCTCTCTTCTCTCTCCTCCCTTTCCTCTCTTCTCTCTCTCCTCCCTCTCTTCTCTCTCCTCCCTTTCCTCTCTTTTCTCTCTCCTCCCTCTCTCTCATCTCTTTCTCCTCTCTCTCCTCTCTCTGCTCCCTCTTTTTCCTTCTCTCTCTACTCTCTATTCTCTCTCCTCTCTCTTCTCTATCCTATCTCTCCCCTCTCTCCTCTCTCTTCTCTTCTCTTTGTCTTTACCCTCTCCCTCTCTTCCTCCCTCTCTATTTCTCCCCCCCTCTCTCTTCTCTCTCCTCTCTCTCCTCTCTCTCCTCTCTCTTCCTTCTCTCCTCTCTCTCTTCTCTCTCCCTATGTCTCCTCTCTCTCCCCCCTCTCTCTTCCTCTCTCTTCCCTCTCTTCTCTTCTCTTCTCTTTCTCTCTCTCTTCTCTCTCCTCTCTCCTCTATGTTCCCTCATCTCTATCTCTCCTCTCTCCTATCTCTCTCCTCTCTCTCTGTTTCTCCCCTCTCTCTATTTCTCCCCTATCTCTCTATCCTTATCTCTCTCTCTCCTGTCTCTTCTCTCTTCTCTCTTCTCTCCTCTCTCCTCTCTCTCTCTCCTCTCTCTCTTCCCTCTCTCTTCTCTCTCTTCTCCCTCCTCTCTCTTCTCTCTCCTTTCTCTCTCTCTCTCTCTCTCCCTCTCTCTCTCTCCTCTCTGCTCCCTTCTCTCCTCTTTTGTCTCTCTCTTCTCTCTCTCCTCTCTCTTTTTCTCCTCCCCTTTTTTTCCTTCTCTCTCTATTTCTCCCTCTCTCTCTATTTCTCCCCTCTCTCTCTATCTCTCTCTTTCTCTCCTCTTTTTTCCTTCTCTCTCTTCTATCTCTCTCCTCTCTCCTTATTTCTCCCCTCTCTCTATCTTTCTCTCTCTTCTCTCTCTCCTTTTTTCTGTCTCTCTTCCCTCTTTTGCTCTCTCTCCTCTCTCTCTCTCTCTCTCTCTCTCCCTATTTTTTCCCTTCTCTCTAATTATCTCTCTTCTCTCTCTTTATTTCTCCCCTCTCTCTCTATCTCTCCCTCTCTCTCTATCTCTCTCTCTCTCTCTCTCTCCCCTCTCCCTTTTCCCTCTTCTCTCTCCTCTCTCTCATCTCTCTTCTCTCTCTTCTCTCTTCTCTCTCCTCTGCCTCTTGCTCTCTCTCTCTCTCTCCTCTCTTCTCTCTCTCTTCCTCTCTTCTCTCTCTCTTCTCTCTCTCCTCTCTCTGGGTGTTTGGTCTTAGTGGTAATACACTAGTTTCTTAGCAATGTGGTCTCGGGGTTAAGGCCCTTGAGAGCTCGCCTTTCGATCTTGTTGGGGTCAAATCTACTTGGGCCATAATGTAAAAGGTAGTTGGTGAGGGGCCCAGCCAGAGCAATGTAGTGTGGTGTGTGGTCACATGTCGGTTGGATCTTGCCCTAGTGGTGGCGTTAAAATACTATCTATCTATCTATTTATCTATCTATCTTTCTCTCTCTTTCCTATTCCTCTCTCTCTCTTCTCTCTCCTCTCTCTCCTCTCTCTTCTCCCCCTCTTCTCTCTCTAGCTTCATTCTAGAAGGTTCTAGGATCATCAAGCCTTCTAATTAATCAAAGGAGTTTCCATTGCTCCAGCCTTAACTAAACATGGACTTACTATTCTTTCAAGAAAAGATTGGTTGGTCTAGTGGTAAGGGTGGGGGGGTTTTGGGGGGCAATGTGCAGGGTTCAAGTCCATGGTAAACCAAAAAACTTGAGAGCTTTTGAGATGCCAAGGCCCACCGACGACCCAGATCAAGCCACGTGGCACATCCTTATCCGTCGATGGGGCGTGACATACAGACTCACTCACAGACGGACGGACACTACTAGATTGATGATTTACATATGGAAGAAATATTGGCCAATGAAATGTCATGTGCTACATATATACACCTGCATGTAAAAGCTGGCGAATGAATTCTTAATGTAGAATCCCATATTTTAAATAACTCGTGCGAAATATCATAACATATATATGTTCTTATGTTTGTCCTCCTGAATCCGGCCGTTGATCTGAGATCCTACGGCTCATTAACTTTGGGGCGTATCCCTACCGGACCAGATGGGCAGGAGTTTGTTTCCAATTTATATGTAGCGATCCCTACGGTCCGGGTTGATCGATCTTGATCGCCGGGTCAGAGATCCCTACGGCTCATGTTGCTTTGGGACACATCCTACAGTGCACATGGCTTTGGGAATTATATGTAATCGATCCTATGGTCTAGGTTGATCCGATCCTGATCGTCGGTCCGAGATCTTACGGTTCACGTGGCTTGGCACATATCCTACGGTGCACATGACTTTGGGAATTATATGTAATAGATCTATGGCTTATGTTGCTTTAATTATTGTCACGTGATGAGATCTCGACCCTTGATCGGGTCCAAGATCCTACGGCCCAAGTTGAATGCTCATCCCTTAGGAAAAGGCTTTTAAAATTTTTATGTTGTGTAGGGGATTCGAACCCTGGCCATTGATCGGGTCCAAGATCCTACGGCCCAAGTTGAATGCTCATCCCTTAGGAAAAGGCTTTTAAAATTTTTATGTTGTGTAAGGGATTCGAACCCTGGCCATTGACCCCCCAACCCCCCATTCTACCGACTAGACCAAGCATTAATTCCATAAATAAATTATGTTTCAAATATACTTAAGGGTAATGTTCCCATTAAGATAAAATAGACTTAAGGGTAATGTTCCCATTAGATAAAAATATTCTAGCTAGTTCAAGAAAGTTCTAGAATGTTCTGGAAGGCTCTAGAAAGTTCTAGAACATAAGAGAATCTAGGGGGGATCTAAGAAAATTCTTCCAGAAAGTTCCAAATTGTTCTAATAAGTTTTAGAATGTTCTAGAATGTAGGGAAATCTACGGGAATGTAAGGAAATCTAGGGAAATACTTCCAGAAAGTTCTAGAATATATTGAAAGTCTTAGAATGTTCCAGAAAGTCTTAGAATGTTCTAAAAAGTTCTAAAATGTAAAGGAATCCAGAAGAATCTAATAGAATCTAAGAAAATCTTATAAAATGTAAGAGAATCTAGGTAAATATTTACAAGCCTAAGGGAATCTCTTAAAATCTGGGGGATCTAAAGGAATCTTCATAAAATCTAAGGGAATCTAAGAAAATGTTGATGAAATCTTAGAGTATCTAGGGGAATCTTTATAGAACCTCTATGAATCTCATGTAATCTAAGGGAACCTATGGCAATCTCATAAAATCTAAAGGGATCTTCATAGAATCTTAGAGAATCTAGAGAAATCTAATGGAATCTTATAAAATTTAGAGAAATGCTCACGAAACCTCCAAGAGAACCTTGGTAGAATCTTAGAGAATCTATGAATTTAGAGTATTCTCAAGAGATTCCTTTAGAATGTAGGGCACGACAAGAGCTTGCATGTAAGAACATGCTAAAACTCGGACATGCACCGTAGGACGCATTAAATTTCTAAGATAAGATAGACTATAACATTCTAATTAGTTCAAGAAAGTTCTAGAATGTTCTGGAAGGCTTTAGAAAGTTCTAGAATCTTCTAGAAAGTTCTAAAACATAAGAGAATCTAGGGGGGATCTAAGAAAATTCTTCCAGAAAGTTCCAAATTGTTCTAATAAGTTTTAGAATGTTCTAGAATGTAGGGGAATCTACGGGAATGTAAGGAAATCTAGGGAAATACTTCCAGAAAGTTCTAGAATATATTGAAAGTCTTAGAATGTTCTAAGAAGTTCTAGAGTGTACAGGAATCCAGAAGAATCTAATAGAATCTAAGAAAATCTTATAAAATGTAAGAGAATCTAGGAAAATATTTACAAGCCTAAGGGAACCTCTTAAAATCTGGCGGATCTAAAGGAATCTTCATAAAATCTAAGGGAATCTAAGAAAATGTTGATGAAATCTTAGAGTATCTAAGGGAATCTTTATAGAATCTCTTTGAATCTCATGTAATGTAAGGGAACCTAGGGCAATCTCATAAAATCTAAAGGGATCTAAGGGGATCTTCATAGAATCTTAGAGAATCTAGGAAAATCTAATGGAATCTAGAGGGAATCTTATAAAATTTAGAGAAATGCTCACAAAAACTCCAAGAGAACCTTGGTAGAATCTTAGAGAATCTATAAATTTAGAGTATTCTCAAGAAATTCTTTTAGAATGTAGGGCACGACAAGAGCTTGCGTGTAAGAACATGCTAAAACTCAGACATGCACCGCAGGACGCATTAAATTTCTTGTGTATATATATTATTAAAATTCGATAATGCTTTACCTTGAGTTGCCACCATTTTGGAAGCAGCTGTCAATTATTGGCCATAGGTTCCTTCCTCTTTGCAGCCCAAAACTAAATATTTCTAAAGCAGATGAGCCAATAGAAAGGAGCATTTCATAACTTTTGACCTGGTTTTTTCCTCCAACCCAATAGACGTTCACCGCCCATTCAACATTACTGGATCATGTGAATTATATGTCGTTTCTGGTTATTCAACTTGCATTTAATGTTTGTCCAACATGCATCAAATCTCATGGAAAAATAGGAACATTTTAATGGCAAACAACATATTCTTTTCAAGCAGACAATATATTATGTTTCAGCGAGTTGAGCCCATAAATACTTCTAACAACAAACTGAGCATTTGTTGATCGAGTTCACTAATTTTTCACGGGCTAACATAAGAAACTAGTGAGCTATTATGCCGCTCCTCTAGAAGCTTGCTAACATAACTGCACTCCTGGCTAAATGCATTCCTAGCTAGGAAGAACGTCATAAATTGGACCTTCATAAATTAGGATCAGCTCCATGTGTTAAGAAGAACTTGAAAGTCTATGAGCTCCATGCGTTCCAGATGTCATATTTAGGATAAATAACAGGGGTGAGGGCAAGATACTTTTTTTTTCTTGTTATTGATGAGATATTTGCGAAAGAAAACAACAGAGATATTTGTATACGGCGGTCTCAGAAATAAAACAATTGCAAGCATTCAACACAAAATCTATAACGATAACAAAAAGTGCAAGAATAATCTCCTTGCCTATGTGCAGTGTTCTTCGCAACTCTCTCGCGTCTCCCAGTATGCAGATAAATACCCTAACCTAAACAACCTGGCAAAACACCCTAAAATCATCTAGCAGACAGTAGATGAAGTGAGAAAATAGGTGTAGATAGGCCATAAATGTGGATAGGCCTGAATCAACATGAAGTGTGAAAATTTTGTCACAACCCAAAAGTAGCTATGCAATTATGTTTCAAAATTCGGTCACATAAAGAGTAGAAGATTTATTACGCCTTAACAACCTTAGCAATATGCAGCCCTTAATCAAGTATAGCTAGAGCTTCTGGCTATGGATAAACCGCCAACACAGGTGAGAAGAGCAGCATTTGATATGGTGCAAAATCAAGCTCAACAAAAAATCGAAGCATCTGGAGGCGACCTGCAGGACCTGAGTTTGGAGCCTTAGATTCTAGAGGCCGAGAGTTGCGGATAAAAATAGAGTTGGAATTTTCTCCCAACAACTTTTCCCTTCCTATTACTGCAAATAAGAGTTTGTGCCAGAGTACACGACTGGAAGAAAGCAATTGCAGATTTGCTTACAGAGAAGTAGCGCCAAAAGTTCCAATAGAAAGACCATCTATGAAATTAAGAAAAAAGGAAATCAATTTTGTCGTTGATATTAAATTTTTGCAGTTATCAGGAGTGGATATCATAGATCAAAGATTTTTAATTTTATTGGAAACCGCCCCAACTTTCACAAATAGAAACCTCCCTAAAACTTCTATGGAAAGTTGAGGAAGTTTCCAATTTAAAAAATTGGGGAGGTTTCCATTCTTGGGAGGGTAACCAAATTCGGGCGAAGATAATTTGATTGGGATTGACACACGTTAAGATGGCACACTATCAGTAGCAAGTCAATCTTAGGCTCATGCGAGGCCCACACTAGTACTTGTACACCCATTTGCCCAATGAAGAAGCATGTCATGCCTTCCAGATCTGCCCAGCCTTTGCCCATATCCGAACGCAGTATGTTCGGTTAGTTGTGCCTAACCAGCTGCTGCATGAGTTATTGAATATGGCGTCCATGGGCTTGTTAGGGTCATACCTCCAGGAGGTTATGGATACACGGACTTAGTTGTCCTATACAATTGTACAGTGTACCCATACTTATTACTGCTAAGGTTTCCTCGAAAACCCTTTAGGGGGTGTTTAATCGACAGTAATATACTTGCTGCTCTCTTTTTGCTTGATCCCATAGGCCAATTGGTCTCCGTGGATGATAACAAATCTATTTTATTCTATTCTTAATCATGCTATAAATTGGTCTAAGATTCCTTAGACAGAGTGGGCCACTATACAATTTTAGAAGGCCATCATGTTGGACCTTTCAAAAGTCTCAATGAAGGTAATGATCAGCTTATAAGGGTAGGGTCTTTATTTCTTTTTCAAGGCAGATTTTTATTTGCCCTTAATTGTCCATGGCAAATTTTAGTATGCCCTTTTACTCAAGTGCGTCACTCATATTGCCTTTTTTTTTTAACGAAGTTCTCATGAAAAACAACTTATATTAGCCAATAGTAATCAATATAGTAAGTTTTAATTAATAATAATCAATATAGCTTATTAGTTTCGGAAAGGAAACATAGTTTTTAGTATATTAGTATCATTTTTGAAACATACTCAACTTTGGTATGAAGCTTCGATACTGGCAAACCATCAAAGTTTGAACCATTCATTGACATAAACATCAATATGTTCAATCTCTTGAAATGCAATCTGCTCATATTTGATGCTATTCAATCTTAGGAAAACTCCTTTTATATTCTACTATAGGACATATAATAACGATAATAGATTAAAAAAAGGCAGTAGATTGAAGTTGTTGGATGGAACCTAATGAAAATTTGACAAAAGAGCTTGCTCTCGTGTATTGCTAGATTTTCGCTACCCATTTCCCTTCTCTCGCTAGACAAAAGAAAATCACATTCATTAATTTTAGTCGACCATTGAGTTGAGGGACACTAATCAAATTTGATTGATCCACTTCTACATACTCAAGTATTTGTTATGGTCTAGTGATCAGTCTTTTAAGTCTTCAGAATTCAATAGTAGATAAGATAATAAACATAAGAGATGGAAATAAATAGATATGAAATTTATATTTAGAGAAAGCTTCTTAACAAAGTGTTAAGTTTTTTCTAGATTATTGCCCTTATTTTCAAGGGTCCCTTTATTTTTGCCCTTCATGGTGAACCGCAAATTTTCTGGTTTTTGGTTACCCTTATGAATAATGGCGCCTAAAAAAATCCCTTATTTGGAAGGGGCAGAGGCCTATTTAAAGGGTTGGGAATGTTGCTAAGTCATCACTGATGCAAAGCATGCTGGTTTAGAAGTAAAGGAGCCAATAAAGAAAATTGTTTAGTATTTACATTCCCTCCTCATCCAAGTTAGCTCCTGATATACAAGTAGATGATGATCCCTTTCTATAAGTTGTTTTCCAATACACGATGGGTTCCCTTGTCCCCAAATTAGATGAGGTACCGTCATTATGGGCGTAAGAAGTTGTAGTTCTACCAAGTTCACCCGAATCTAAGGATGGAACTTCTTTGATCAACTTGTGCTTTTCCCAGTTCATGCATCATAGAATTGGCTACCAACAACAAAGGGACTTTGCATATGTAGTGCAGTTTCAGCATTGCTTAGCACTGTGGTGGTTGGAGAACATGTGGTTTCAAAGGAGCCCATTAATGAGATAGATGTGCACCCTTGCTCTAGTGCAGTTTCAGCATTGCTTAGCACTGAGGTGTTCAGAGAACGTCTTGTTTCAAAGGAGCCCAATTATGAGATAAATTACTAGTGCCATCTTTGCGTTGCATGTTTGCAGATATGAACCAGTTTCTAGATTCATTACTTCTGCCTGCTGGTATGGGCAAACAGAAATTCTTGATGTCATTCATCTATAGATGTTTTCATAGATATGCATGCTCTAAGCACTAAAGCATGCTTGTATACTCCACAGTATTGATCTTTATATAGACACCTCTCCCTATCATCTCAGCATGCCCCAGAATGTCAACTTCCACCTTGTACGAAAGTCTTATATTATGAACAAAAAAACTAGTGCCATCTTTCTGTTGCATGTTTGCAGGAGTGTCTATTACAATACTTACTGTTTTTGCCCTGCTTGTATGGGCAAAATGGATAAGTTTTGTCAATGAATAAGTTTTGTCCCATTTTTAAAATGCTTTTATGGAAGCAATTTGTCTACTCTCACATTGCCACAATCTCCTATCAGCTGAACTCATCACAATAATGTTTCTGTCTCAGCACATGAGCAATCTTCAGCTTTTCGACTCTGCAAACATCCATCTGCATGTGAGCATCAGCATATATATTTGACAACTGCACATATCCAGCAATACAACTGGGATCCAAAGAAACAATTTCATCAAAGCAGTGCCTGCCCACTTCAACACTTCCATGTATTCTACAAGCACCAAGTAAACTCGTCCATGCCACAACATCTGTATCCATGGTTGTACGGAGTAATTTTTCTGCCTCATTGAGGCATCCGGCACGGCCTAGAAGGTCGACCAGACACGTGCTTGGCTGAATATCATGATATTCTGTCATAAGCTTGAAATACCAATAGCCTTCCTCCACAAAGCCTAACCTGCTGCATCCAATTAAAATACTAGTAATTGATAGCTCATCTGGCTGTATGCCTAACTGTTGCATTATCTGAAAGCACTCTAGAGCCAGAAGACCATTCCCATACTGTGCATACGCTGCAATCATTGTACTCCAGGAAATGCAATCTCGATTGGACATTATGTCAAAGAGCTTTCTTGCCTCATCTAATTCTCCACATTTGCCATACATATCGATCAAGCTATTTCCAATAACGATATCAGAGTGAATTTCAGCTTTTATAATCTGTTCATGGACAAGCTTCCCCTGATCAATCGCTCCCATGTCAGCACATGCCTTTAAGATGCTTGAGAATGTAACTTCATTACACTTGATATCTTCTTGTTGCATCTTTTTCAAAAATTCAAGAATCAGAGGACTTTCATTATGCTCAAGATGTCCTGCAATCAATGAATTCCAGGACACAACATTTGGCATGATACCATGCTGTTTCATGCTCTCCAAACATTCTTGTGCAAGAATGCCTTCCCCGTGTTTGCTGTATCCTGCAATCATGGAGTTCCATAAAATGATATCAGGATTTGGGATTTCATGAAAAACCCTGTGTGCCTCTTGGAGCCTTCCACATTTGGCATACATGCCAACCAGAGCGCTTCCAATGATATTAAATTGGAATTTGTTGTGAATAACATGTGCATGAATGATCTTCCCCTGATCAATTGCTTCTAGGTTGGCACATGCTTTCAGAATTGTCAAGAATATGACCTCATCTGTCTTTATCCCTTCTTGTTGCATTTCCTTGAAACACTCTAAAGCTGCATGATCAAGCCCACAATGAATGTATCCTGTAATCAATGCACCCCACGCTATTATATCTTTATTTCTCAAATTATGAAATGCTTTGGCAGCTTCTATTATGTGTCCACACTTGGCATACATGTCTATCAAGACATTTCCAACAGCAATGGATGAGCAGAAGCCACTTTCAATGGTTTGTGCATGAATAAGCCTGCCTTGCATAATTGCTCTTGTGCTTGAACATGCTTTCAAGCTACTGGAGAATGTGATTTCATTGGGCTTTATGCAGTCTTGTTGCATGTCAATAAAACATTCCAAGGCAAGAAGACCCATGCCTCCTTGGGTATATCCCGCAATCATTGCATTCCATGATACTACATTGCGTTTTGTGCCTTCTTGTTGCATTTCTACAAAATATTCATGGGCAAGATCAGCTTCACCATGTTGTGCACATCCTGCAATAATTGCATTCCATGATACCACATTCCGGTTTGGCATTTCATTGAACATCCTGCATGCTTCCCCAATGCTCCCACTTTTGGTATACATATCTATCAAGGTACTACCCATAGCAATATCTGAATGAAGATTATTCGTTATGATCTGCTGATGGATAAGCCTCCCCTGCTCCAAACCTCCAAGAGTAGCACAGGCTTTCAGTAGGCTCAAAAATGTGGCTGTATCTGGCATTATCCCTTCTTGTTTCATTCTATCAAAGCATTTTAGTGCTAAAGGACCTTCATCATGTTGAGTATACCCTGAAATTATTGTATTCCATGATACAACATTGGGTTGCAACCCTTCTTGCTGCATCATGTCCAAACATTCCAATGCCAAGTGATTTTCCCCATGCTGGACATATCCTGCCATCATTGCATTCCATGAAACTATATTTCGACATGGCATTGCATAGAAAATATTGGAAGCCTCGTACAAGCTCCCACATTTTGCATACATATCAACCAGTGTGCTTCCCATAACAACTTGAAATTCAAGTCCGCGGTGCCTGATCTGCTCGTGAATGATCCTGCCCTGCGCAACTGCTCCTAGAGTTGCCGCAGCCCTTAAGGCACTCAGAAATACAATTTCGTCTGGTGTGACAGATTTGTCTTGCATCTCTTGAAAGCATTCAAGGGCCAAAAGAGCTTCTCCATGTTGCGCATATCCGGCAATCAAAGCTCCCCATGACACTACATTTGGTTTCATGCCTCCCACTTGCATTGCCTCAAAACATTCTAGAGCTAGAGAACACTCTCCACACTGTGCATACCCTGCAATCATTGCACCCCATGATACAGCATCTTTTTTGTGCAGTTTATCAAATGTTTCTCTGGCTTCATCGAGGCTTCCACATTTTGCATACATATCAACTAATGCACTTCCAAGAACAATATCCAGTTTAAGTTCTCTTTTTTTAACCTGTTCATGGACAAGTCTGCCCTGAGGAAGGGCTTCATTCATTATACATGCCTTCAAAAGAGCACAGTATACATATTGGTCACACTCTGTATTCGATAACATCATTATATAATACAATTCTATGGCGGTTGGGCTTTGATCAAGTTTGGCATTTGCCAAAATAAGAGCCTCCCATGTATAAGCACTTGGATCTCCAAGAACGTTAATGACTTTATTGGCTTCAAGTAAGCTTCCATGCGATGCGAAGAGCCTAATAAGATGATCTCCCAAGGCAGCAACTGAAGTAAGACCGCTCTGAACAATAAGAACATTGACCTGCCTGACACATTCCAGGTCCTTTTTTTTGTGGCAACTTTGTAGGAGATAATATGCATTGTCTCTAGTTATGGAAATGCCTTGTTGTCTTCTACTTCTAGCTAACTCAATTGCATCATCCAAAGGAGCTTCTTTACAAAACTTGCTAAAATCCTCAAAGCCTCTGTAGGCACAATTTTGTATGATCCAGAAGGCGCTTCCGAATAAAAAATGTGAGAACCGTTGTACCTACACAAATGAGGCCGAAGAATGCTCTGACAGTAAGCAAGGGTGATAGAAACTGAGGACGAAGCATACAACAAAGGAATGCTGATCATGGGATACCTTGAAGAACCTTTCCGCCAGACTGATAACCCCTATGATAAGCATCTGTGTTGTAGTTTTTCGAGGCACGGGCCATTAGATCGTGTTCGATATCACAGAGCTGTACGAGGTTTTTATCAATTGATATAAACTTGCAATGTTTGAGTTTGGTATTGTGGGAGGTGCTCTATCGCTTAAGTGTGTATTATCGCTTAAGTGTGTATTATCGCTTCTTAACCGTTAGATTAAGTGTTTTTAAAAAAAAATTCAATGGTGCACAAGTCAAGATGCTCTCTCCTGCAATCCTGTGCGTCCATTCTGAGTCTTTTACAGGTCAAACTTGGGGTGTTTGACCTGCACCTAAAATACACACAATATACATCAGACCATGCTGTATTATGGCAAGAAATACAGTCCTGTGTATTATACATGTTAAAGAGGACCTGGGGAATCGAACCCCAGTTAAACCTGAACCTGAACTCAAATACCTGTATGTGTCAAAGCAAAAGAGAACCAAATGAATATAAGGAAAACCAGAAACTAGGAGTCTGAGGAATTGAACCTCAGTTACTAGCCATTACTCAACCAAGCATAAAGAGGCTTCACAGAGTGGAGCCACGTTATGCAAGGGGGCCAAAGCCCTCTAAAGCTGAAAGGTAGCGTCAGTAACAAGATACATTTGAATAAAATCAAAAAAGATGTCAATGTCATTCATTTACCACAGCTGTCAAGAAAGAAGAACAGAAAAGTTAACATGAAACTGCAAGTCAAGCGGGCTGCAGGGGATCAGATCCCACAGCTTTGATCTGCAAGGCCTTAAAAAACACCAAGCTCCATTGTTTTGAGGGCATGGTCGGGTATTGTATGAAGGATATCGGCAAAGTGCATTATACTTGTCATCTGTACAATGTATCCGAGGGAATGGTTGAAAGGGGTAAAGATCTATACCTTAGATGGGGCGGTGATACTAAAGGATTGTGTGTTCTTGATAACTTAATCGATGAATAAGGCTGCTCACTTGTTTTTACCATGGACGGAGGCATACACCTAGTCTAACTTATCTTTGTATGTAAGATGTTGAGGTCTTCTAAATATATCGCTTCAGCTCTGGATCATCCCTTCTATTTCGCTCATATTAATGAGCATAGAGTAAGAATTTTGCTTGGCGTGTACTTCGAATCCTTCCTCTTGTTTGCCATCGGATGTCGTAGGCTATTATATTTGGGTCACCCGGTGGGGTATGTTCGATTGAGAGGAATGGGCTGGCGGCGCCCTTATTGGGATGATAGCATCCCCTCAGAAGACTGGCGGGGCGAGAACTTTGAGGACTGGATGAAAGGTCTTTTTGGTTCTCGGGCCAATGTACTGATGTTGGTGCGATTTCATCCCCATTCATACCGGAGATCATACAATGGGTCGGATGAGATCCGTTTTGTGGGCGAGCTATGTACGAGGTTTCTAATTCTTGCTTGTTTGTTTGTTTGCTTTGTAATTTTCAGGTTGATTTCGTGTTATGGAGGCGGAAGCTTGAAGTCCATGTAACTCCCATTGCCTCTATGGGGCTATGGATCTTTACCTTATCTGCAAGTCGGTTGGGATCGCCTTGGTGTTTTGCCGCCGGATATCCATGCTTTTACGCTCTCACATGAGCCTTGCGAGCTTTTCTTGACTCGGGAGATCAAGCAAATTGACTTGTTGGTGAGGGATGCTATGGTTAGGCGGGCTAGAAATTGATAAACTTGTTGAACTTTGGCTGTTTTGATCGATAATGAAACATGTTGAACTGGCTGAAAATAACTTTTATCTTGGCTGCCATTTATGGTGGCGACCACCATTTGTTTTTTTATGGTCTTTGTTTTGAGTGGGGTACGTGGGACCTCATCCCCTGCTGGCGATGGTCGCTCTTTGGTGTGAGCTGTGGGATCGATCCCTATGACCCGCTTGACTTGCGAGTTTCATGTTAACTTTTACGTTTCTTCTTTCTTGGCGGTGTGGTAAATGAATGACATTGACATCTTTTTTTTGATTTTATTCAAATGTATCTTATTCTTGGCGCTACCTTTCAGCTTTGAGGGCTTTGGCCCCCTTGCATAACGTGGCTCCACTGCGGAAGCCTCTTTATGCTTGGTTGAGTAATATTTTAATGGCGGGGTTCAATTCCTCGGACTCTAGTTTTACGGTTTTCCTTATATTCATTTGGTTCTCTTTGCTTTGACACATCACGGTATTTGAGTTGAGGGTTGAGTTTAGCGGGGTTTGATTCCCAGTCCTCTTTAACATGTATAATACCGCGGGGTATTTCTTGCCATATCTGACAGATGCGGTGTCTGTGTTTAGCGGAACAACCCGCTTGATTTGAAGACGTACGGACTAGAGGTACAGATAGTTTCAGAGTATCATTGAATTTTTAAAAATATCTAACGGTAATTAGTTTATAATAGAGAATTTGCCGCATAATACACGCCAAGTGTGTATTATCGCTAATGTGTATTATCGCTTCTTAACCGCTAGATTAAGTGTTTTAAAAAAATTCAATGGTGCATAAAGTCAAGATGCTCTCTCCCGCAACTCGCAATGCCCATTCTCGAAATTTTTACGTGTCAAACTTGGGGTGTTTGACCGCACCCAAAATAATAATAATATACACGAACTACGTCAGATATGGCAAGAAATACAACTCGTAGGTATTATACATGTTAAAGAGGACTGGGAATCGAACCCCTGCTTAAACTAACCCAACTCAAATAATTGTATGTGTCAAAGCAAAAGAGAACCAAATGAATATAAGGAAAACCGTAAAACTAGAGTCTCGAGGAATTGAACCTCGCCATTAGCTATTATTACTCAACCAAGCATAAAGAGGCTTCACAGTGGAGCCATCGTTATGCAAGGGGGCCAAAGCCCTCTAAAAGCTGAAAGGTAGCGTCGGAATAAGATACATTTGAATAAAATCAAAAAAGATGTCAATGTCATTCATTTACCACATCCAAGAAAGAAAACGTAAAAGTTAACATGAAACCGCAAGTCAAGCGGCCGCTGGGGGATCGGATCCCACAAACCACACCAAAGAATCGCCCATCTGGTGCGGGGATGAGGTCCCCAACCCACTAAAAACAAAGACCATAAAACAAACAGTGGCACGCCACCATAAATGGCAGCCAAGATAAAAAGTTATTTTCAGCAGTTCAACATGTTTCATTATCGATCAAACACCCAAAGTTCAACAAGTTTATCAATTTCTAGCCCGCCCAACCATAGCATCCTCACCAACAAGTCAATTTGGGATCTCTCGAGTCAGTAAAGCCTGGCAAGGCTCATGTGAGAGCGTAAAGCATGGATATCCGATGGCAAAACACCAAGGCGATCCTTAACCGACCGCAGATAAAGGCAAAGATCCATAGCCCCATAGAGGCACAGGGAGTTACATGGACTTGAAGCTTAAGATCTCCAACACAGGAAATCAACACGGAAAATTACAAAGCAAACAAACAAACAAGCAAGAATTAGAAACACGTACATAGCTCGCCCACAAACAGATCTCATCCCGACCGCCATTGTATGATCTCCGGTATGAATGGGGATGAAATCGCACCAACATCGGTACATTGGCCACGAGAACCAAAAGACCTTTCATCGGGTCCTCAAAGTTCTCGTCCCGCTGGGTCCGAGGATGCTATCATCCCAATAGCGGGCTCGCCGCCCATTCCTCTCAATCGAACATACCCCTTTCGGCCCAAATATAATAGCCATCCGATGGCAAACAAGAGGAAGGATTCGGTACACGCATAAGCGACCCTTACTCTATGCTCATTAATATGAGCGAATTAGAAAGGATGATCCGAGGAGCTCGTTTTATATTTAGAAGACCTCAACATCTTACATACGGTATAAGTTAGACTAGGTGTATGCCTCAGTCCGCCATGGTAAAAAACAAAGGTAGCGACCTTATTCATCAGATTTACATTTATCAAGAACACACACAATCCTTTAGTATCACGCCCCCATCTAAGGTATAGATCTTTACCCCTTTCAACCATTCCCTGGGATACATTGTACGGATGACAAGTATAATGCACTTTGGCCGATATCCTTCATACAATACCCGACCATGCCCTCAAAACAATGGAGCTTGGTGTTTTTAAGGCCTTGCGAGATCAAAAACTAAGCGTGGGCTTGGGCTTCCATTAAAGCGATTTAATAGCCTCATTCACTCTTTGGATTTTAAAAGCGACATCTTAAAGCGGCTGTGTACATGCGGATGGTGGTACCGAGGACCCTTTCTAATGCCCGCGGCACCGGCCGGGCATTTAGAGTTGCGAGAACAAAACAAGGCCATCATAAAATGATCTTGGCACATCTTGGCCGAAAGACCGCGGCGATGTAAACATCAAGCCAATCGATTCATATTCAAATCCACAAGTGGAGCAATTTGGGTTGCGCGGCACCGGGCGGATGGGAAGAAGCATCGGCGGCTTCTAGCCGGCCCGACCATAAGACGCTTTCGGCCCGCGAGGGGACATGGCAACAAGAACAAAGGGACCAAGGCGGAAAAAAAGCGGAAGAAGCAGGGGATGGCGCAGGCGCTTACCTTCAAGGGCCGATGAAGATATGTGAGCAAGATCATCGGCTCCATGCCTATCCTCTGCGCCAAATTTAGAATCGCCCAGCTGCGCTCTCCTCCAGCAAAATAGGAAGGCAAGAAAGGAACCATCGAAATAAAACTAAACCCTAAAATACCCTTTCTCGGCCAAACTCAGGTATTTTATCAGTATTTATACGGTTTTAATACAAATACATTCCAAAAACCTTTATAAATCTTATGTAAGAAACATACGACATTTCAACCAGCAGACATTATCGCATCGCATGGTGTGAACTATGATTTTGGCGATGTATAGTATGTATAGTATGTGAAACCATATGTTTCTTATTTGCATTTAGTGGTCATGTTTTGTTTTTACAGGTTTTTTAGAATGTATTTCGTTTGCAGTGGTTGGGGCTGTTTTCTTAGGGCATAGATAAGAGTGCACGCCCCTTTTTTTTCGACAAAGACGGCAACAGCTTACAGAGAATGCCTGGATGAGGGATTTTCACTGAGACAGGGATGTCAGGGTTCTCACGAAATCCGATTTGCCAAGCATAAGCCCATGTGGGCTCTCTGTCTGCTGCTGCTAGGGCTCCGGTGGAGCTGTGCCTCTGTTTAAGAGCTCCGGTGGAGCTATGGTTGTTCTGCCATCAGATTTGCCAAGCATAAGCCCATGTGGGCTCCCTGTCTGCTGCTGCTAGGGCTCTGGTAGAGCTGTGCTTCTGTTTTAGAGCTCTGATGGAGCTATGGTTGTTCTGTTTTATGTTAAGTGTTGAAGGTCAGGAACAGGAGCTATGCTTCTGCCATGGCTGTTTGGTGTTTCGATTCCTCCAGCCATGGCCATGGCTATAGGCAGCTTCAATGTTGCAAGTGTTCAGCCTCGAATCGAGGCTTGGGTCCTCATTAGATGATCTGTCTCATTCCATCTGATCTGTCTTTCTATATTATACGAATGCAAAGCAGCCTGGATTTATATTGGCGTGCTGGAAATTGAATTTGGCGGATGATATTTGTTCGGATTTGACCTCATGTCGGATTAAAGAACTGCTTGCACTGGATCTATGGCAATACAATCAGCCTTGAATAGATGTCTAGAGGATCGGCACGCTTGCAAAACATAGGATTAAACCCTGGCCATTTCTTTATGTCCATCTGGCCCGATTGAGAAGAGCAATCCATAGCTGGCCCTGTTTATTCCGACAGTCCTTATCCTTATTGCTCACTCCTTATTGTTTTTTTTGTTCATTGGATTTAGGCATATTCTTAAAAATATGCCAGATCTAGGGTCCATAGATATACACCTCACACTTCCGTATACTAGAGCGCTCCCCTGTGTATGTATATACATGCAAAAATATGCATAGGACTGGCAAATACAAGGCCACCAACCATTGCAAAGCCAAGAAAAATGTTCCTGCAGAGAAGCTGGCATCCGCTTCTGGACCTTTCCGGAACCTTCCAACCACCCAATTCGACCGAGCATGCACAGCTTCTAAAGCTCTGAAAACACAGCTTCGAAACACAGCTTCTAAAGCTTTGAAAATAGAAGCGCATGAGAGAAGGCTTCAAACTTCCGGATTCAAACAGAGGGCTTCAAACTTCCGGATTCATAGCCTAGCTTGACAAAGAAGCTCGAACAAGAAGCCTCAGCAGGGAGATGTCTACATAAAGAAAGTGCACATGCATTAGCGCCATAGCCTACGTGCCAAAACCGTTCAAAAAATTGTCACTGAATCCGCCCTCCACAGATCTTCACCCTGTTAGCAAGCATCATCTTCAGCAGCCACACGGCCATAGCATACTAGGAAGGCAAGTCTGCACTCAGATCTGGCCGCCCCGCCATCCTCGGTCGTCCTTCCATAGAGCAAAATCTTCTAATTCTAACCATTAGAAAAAAATATACAATATTCAGCCCCATCCCCCTTTTACCGCCAAACCACTGCCAAAATCATAGTAAAAGATAATTTGGCAACCTTATCCGGATGACCAGCCCTTTTTCTTTTTGGCTTTGGTGGTTTTGCATTGTGTAAAGGTTTCAAATTTAATGGATGGTAAACTTAAATGTTTGCATGTTTGAAAGTGACCTTAGAAAGTGACAAAGCATTTTTTTTTGGCAAAAATATGTTAGCCATTGATTTGGCATCATACCCGGGATATGTTGAAGATCAATGACTCATATTCAATCCCCAAAAACAAAACCCATAACCATCGTAAAAAGTGGTTTCCAACTTTTAGAATTAGATAGCGCTTCTTTTTATATATAGACATAAGAAAATACTTCAAAGTTGCACGGAGACCAAACACCATGAATGGATGTTTCAAGGTAGAAAACGTTTGCATAATTATTTTCTTATCGCCCCAGGGTATTCTCACAAAGGTTGGGAATAAGATTTCAGTTTGGTATTGTATGCAAAATCATATAAAGAGAGTTTTTGAGGAGCTTAATGTCAAGTTTTAAGGAGCTTAGGGTCTATTCAGACACGCCGTTAAATTAGGTTAGGTTAGTATTTTTAACTACAATGCTCTTCACACCACAAGTTAAGTTAACATATATTATAAGATTTAGTTAGTTGTGGTTAACTTTTTTTTAACCAAAAACCTTAATTTGACTGCAAATACTAACAAAGTACGCATAGTTGCAAGACACACTATAGGCGAGAATGTCTCATGATAATCAACTCCAACAATTTGGGAAAACCCTTTTGCAACCAACCGTGCTTTAAATCTGTCAAAAGTACCATCTGCTTTAGTTTTGACTCGAAAAATCCACTTACTTTTTACAGCCTTGTGACCAGAAGGAAGAGGTACTAAATCCCATGTGCCTTTGCTTATCAAAGAATGATATTCAGCATCCATTGCTTGTTGCCAATGTTCACGTTCATCAGAATTTAGAGCATCATGAATAGTAGCGGGCTCAGTAATAGACACAAAAGTATAATGTCATGCAAAGTAACCAGAGGACACCATCTAATAATACGAGTATCATGAAATTCTTGTTGAGACATAACTCTAGAGGATTGTGCAAAGTGGTCTTCATGTGATATAGTGTCATGATAATCTAGTGCAACAATATTTTCATGTAATTGATCAGATAAATCCTCATATTTTCTTTTAACACTATCAGGCAAATCCAAATTATCAGGTAAAGCTAAAATAACAGGATGTGAAGATTGATCTGAGGGTTGTGACGTTCCAAGTATTTATACGGTATACGTATAAATAAACTGACACGTCACCCAGTAAAGGTACGCCACCATGGGGTATTGTAACCTAGGGGGTTGATCTAAAAGGGATTAATTTAGCTATGCTAAATTAATTATTAAGGATAATAACCTATAATTAAGGAATTAATGTCTAATTAGTTTAATTAAGTTAATTGATTACTTGGGAAGGTGCCACATGGCCAAACTCGATTGGCCCGGCATGGGAATACTAACTTGGGCCATCAAGGTGGATCACTACCCCATTTGACCCCAAAAATCAGGAGCAGGGGAGGAGGAGAATAAAAGCAGACATTTGGCGTGGCATGCTATCTCACCACCCAACCACGAGCTCTCGGCTAGAACACAGTAGCCCCCAGCTCTCCCAGAGCTACTATATAGCATGCCGCCCCTTTGGTCCATCTTTGGACCAAAGCCCTCTTTGGACCATAGGCCCCTTTTGGACTAGCCATCTTTGGACTCCGTCCTTAGTATATAGCATTCCCCCTCTTGACATTTCTGGCGGTCCTCTGGCTGCAAAAGGGTGTCTAAATACCTTTAGCCATCCAGAGCATAATCCTTCCTTGCTTAGAGTAGGCTGGTAGAAGCTTTGTGCTTGGACTTTCTCTTGTCTCTCGGCTTCCTTTGCTTTGATCTTTTATATTCCCTAAGAATATCAGGATAAGTTTCTAAAACATTGTAAACGCACCCATGAAGCGTCCTCCAAAGGTTTGTGGCGAACTTAGCCAAATATTGTCTTTAACCACTAGTGGATTTTGTCTTCCAAAATTGTTTCGATTCTAGAACTTTGGAAATACCAATCAATTACGGCTCCCTTAACCTCTCAATTGGAGGTAAGTTTTTTACCTTGATAAGCTTTTAGGAATTATACATTCACTATATCTCTTAAAGTGTCTTTATGGATCCTTAGCCATATCAATCTCCTTTCTAAAAACATTGGCAACTACCACTTAGATGATTTCTTGGCAAAATAATCACGAGCATCTCGAATAAAAGCGTGAAACAAGTCCATGAGATCCTTATGCTCAATAACTAAATCATCGGCATACGGAACATCCTTACACACTCCAAAAGTGTGTTCCATACAACTAACCATAGATGAACGAACATGTGTCATCTTTATGGTAGACCCGATAGGCATTATTGTATACAAATTCAATTATAGGCAAATACTCTTTTGAATGACCTTGATGTTCCTTGACAAACCCTCTTACGATGGAACAAATAACCTTGTTCCTTTCAGGTTGTCCATCGGTTGTAATAAAGAACCTTAACTTCGGTTCTCAAGCGCATAAGTAATGCCTTACGAGAATTTCTTGGTATGCTTTGTATTATAATTAGATACAATACCTTTTAGGCAACCTATGTAGCCTAAACATCTTCTTGATAAAAGAGCATAACTGCGGTATAGGTGTCAACTTATTCAAATTGTCCAAACAACCATCCAATTGCCAATATTCTTTGCGAGGACTTGTGGAAAAAGCGACAATAACATCTATAATGTCGTCCCTTGGCTTCCTAAATATGTAGGGATAAGCGAACACCCAAGAGGCTTCTTGCGCTTTTCTTTATCCATTGGCAAAGTCACACAATGACTAATAGGAAGGAAGACATCTCTCTACAATTCGGACCACACAAAATATGGTTTAATCTTTCTTGGAGATCACCCCATGCCACAATGCCCAACAATAGGCATATCATGGACCTTCCTAGAACAAGTGGTCTAAAAGTCACGAACAATGCATAGCTTTGGACCTTTGTATAAGAACCATTGCGATCTTATACCCTAAGCATTTCCATTTGAACCAATAACACATCTACGTATAACCATGATTGTTGACGCCCAATGACATTTGCCAATGGGCCGGATTATTACTATAGAGAGAACAAACAACAAAATGTCGACTTAAAAGCGTGGATACAACATTCTCTTTACCAAAATGATAGTCGTTGGAGAAATCATATTGTTGCATAAAACAACCCATTTCACTTTCCTTTAGAGCATCTAATGCTTTGATGGTGGAGTCAAAATATGAGCCGTCGACCCTAAAAGATAGTGTATAAGCCACTTTGAAAGCATAAATGTGACCCGAAATTCTTTATCATAAATACTAGATCTACTTTCCTTGTCGAGGAAAACTTAGACCTCATAAGCAATAGGATGACCATCACGCATCAAAAGCTTAAAGCCATACCACTTGCATCAACACATAACAAGTAAGGTAGACCAAACTTTGGCAAATCGCGGAAACGGGAGGATTAACCATGGCATCCTTTAAAACTTGGAAAGCAAACCGATGATTATGATTCCATTAGAAAGGAACATCTTTTTAAGTAGCAACAAATATAAATCGAAGCTAAGCGAGCAAAATTCTTTACAAACTTCCTATAAGAGCGCATAAGCCCACAAAGGGGCGTCACGATTATGTCGAAAATAGTCTTGGCCAATCCACAATTGCTTGTACCTTCTTGGGATCAACTTTAAGACCCTCAGCGCCAAACAATATGACTCAAATATTTAATTTTGAATGGAAAAAGATACTTTTCTTAGGAGTAAAAGTAATAGACTCCTCCTTAGCAAAGGCGAAAAACCTCCCGCAAATGCAAGTAATGATCTTCGCCGGTCTTACTAAAAAAAAAAAAAAAAAAACATCAATATGCCATCAAAGAAAACAACAACACAAAGCGCCATGCACATCTTCAAATATTTGCCCCATTAGCACCATAAAAAGGCGGCACATTTGTAAGTCAAATGGCATGACCAAAAACTCATAGTGTCAAGCGTTGTCAGAAACACAATCTTATCACGGATCTTGGTGCAACTTTAAGTTGCCCAACACCGGACTTAAGATCAAGATGACTAAAAAACTTTGGCAGGTGGAACTTTGGCCAAGAACTATCTTTTTCCTTGACCAACAAGACAAAGCGCAAGGTGAAAAACTATAGCGGATCAATCCGACTTGAAGGAACTCATCAAGTATTTGAATCTTTGTTTGTTGGCCATGCATTCTCAAGAAGAAGCTTGATTAGGCAATTCTTAGTAACCCAATCAACTAAGGATGACCATATGCCATAACCCTATGCTCATGCCACTTTTGTCCCCTTTATTAGGTGAGAATAGACATCTATATGTTCTATATCATAAAGGAAGCATCAATGGAAACATGAGGGTCTTTGGTGTGAAAAGAATAGTCAAAATTGGTACCAACTATCATGTCCTCCTTTAAGCATGGGCTTTTGAGTTGTCGTCAACCAACATGCTTGACCTTAATATAGTCGTTGCTATTATTATCTTTGTAGGCACCAAGGCCCCCTTTGGTATATAAAACCACTGCTTGGCGATACCCGAGCTATTATTGTCTTTTGCCTGTGATAAAGGCCCCCTTTATTGACATCCTTTAGGTGCCTTTTATTCTTATCTTTTAATTTTTATCTTCATGTCATATCTTTTTAACTTTGATATGGCAAGTCTAAGATGTTAGCTTTGAACACTCATGTAAAAGGCGATCTTTGGCCTAGACTATTCACGATGAATTAGTCACCCCTTTGCCATCAAAAGAAATGCTTTGCCACCAAAGGAATCGTGCCCTTAAGTTTCCTTTTTTTTTTTTTAAACCCAATAGAGGCTCCCCTTTGTGGGCGGTCTTGTCTAGCCTTTTATTCATAGCGGCGTAACTTTTTTCCTTTATGTCATGAGGCAATTTTCATGGCATATACTTATTCTAGAGTGTGTCGTCTAACTTATCTATACCATTAACATCCACACATTCTTAATATTATTGCCTTTTTAAGAATATCGCCCCTGAGGTCATAAACCAAGGGGACATATTTTAAGTACTTTAAGACAAAAACCTCATTATCTTACATGTGTAGCTCTATGCTTGCCAAGGCGAACCGGCTACAAAGCATAGCTTAGCCATACTAAATTCATACTTGTTGCCAAACACAAGTGGGATCCACAAAATCCACAGCAGAACAACCATGGTATGCCTTGCTTGGAGTTACTTGTGTAAGCACCAATCCCATCTCTAATGGAACACCCCGAAACCCTAGCATTTCGATACCACTAAAAAGCGGACACTTGGCGTGGCATGCTATCTCACCACCCAACCCACGAGCTCTCGGCTAGAACCACGGGCCTTGAGCTCTCCCAGAGCTACTATATAGCATGCACGCCCCTTTGGTCCATCTTTGGACCAAAGCCCTCTTTGGACCATAGGCCCCCTTTTGGACTAAAAGCCATCTTTGGACTCCACGTCCTTAGCATATACTTGAAGGCGCCCAAGCACTGGAGGCTGTTCTTGGAACATCCCGATTATTCTTTGAACACCAGTTCACGAGAGATGGAAGCCTCATGACAATGGATCAAGCTGGAACTCGGGTTAGTAGATAATCTAGTTGATATCTTTAAGGCTAGCGCTTCAGTTAAGTTCTTTGAGTCTTCTTTGGCTGTTCTTACTTAGGACTAACCCTTCTCTGATAGTTAGGATTTACATTTCGATTATGGATTATGCTATTATGGATGGATGGATGTGTTTATGAAAGTAGCTCTGTTAAACTTCCATAAAGTAGGGATTAGAGGGGGTAGACCTCTATGCCATATGCTTTTAGTATGCTCCTAGTAGCTCCTTTAAATTCCCAATTAGAAGGCTGCCTATGCAGAGACCATCAGTGAGTGGATGCTATGGAATGGCTTAGCACCCAGGAGAAGGGGCTTGTGGTGGTGAAGTGGGGGTGGGGTCTTGCCACGAACATACAAGGCTCTGGGACTCCCTGATTGGGCTAGGCGATGGCCAGGTCATGTAGAGGGCGGGTATGGGTCTGACACTCCTTGGAGTGTCGAGAGGAGGTGTGACGTATGGGGCACCACACTTTAGTAGATTTAGGGTGGTAAAGTAGGGGTATGGATGCGGGGTGCTGATGCGGCCGCGTATTCTCCTAACTCACCCATGGAACCTTGTGATCATGGAAGGGACACTTCCACGACTGCCTCATCGGACAGGGCATCGCATGAACCACAGGAAAGGTGAAATTGAAGGGTGATACCTTAGTGTCTGCGTCTCGAAGGCTATAGTGATACCATAGCATGATTAGACTCATCACGCAAAGTATGCCGCAGGGAGGGGCGGATGGGTGGACAACCCTAGCCGTGTTTAATAGCGCCATGCCAAGATTACGTTCTGTGATCTCTTAAGACCACAGCCCGTTAGTCAATCCTCACTGATTAAGTAGGGTGGGAACCCGCGGGTTTTGGGTGTTTTCTCTTGTTATGAATGTATCTTCTCTTGTATTTTCGGTTGGAGGGATGGACGCCACCCTTCGTGGTGGTATTTATGATATGATTATCTTTCTATGCTAACCTTGTATTCAGCAAGCGACACTTAGAACCCCATTGACATAGGGCCATTGTATTATTCCTTCAGCATCTTTCCATAGATGGCCGAGGTTAGATGGAGAGCCCTGCTCATGTGAGATAGTTTGCCATGGGAGGGAAAAGTCGATATATATACACGGCGTCATTATATGTACTAGGAAGCGTCCGCGGTGGTATCAAAGCGGAAATGATTAGGTTACTTTCGAAATCATAGCTGACAAACCGACTTCGTTAGTTGTTAGTTGGGTGGGGAGCTTAAGCTAGTGTGAATGTTTAGCTCTTTGATGTTTGGTTTTGTGCTAGGTTGATGTAATGTAGGTGTAAGTTTAAGAGGTTTAGGGAAGGGAGGACCCAAGTTTGGAGGGGCTATAACTTTTTGTAGGTAGTTCGGATGAAGGAGAAAGTGGTTTAATGGATCGGGCATACCAAATACCCTAGGAGGGGTCATCAGCGTGAAGAGAAAAAGGTCAAGGAGGGGGCAGAAAAGTCAACTTCAGGCGCCCGCTTGCTTTTCATCGACTTTCACGATCGCGGTAGAGTCGATATAATCTTTGTTGGATATTGGCCGAGGCGGTATGTCCTTGACGGCAGGTATAGGCGCCGTGTATATTCGTCGTATTTTCTCCGGTATAATTATTTATTATAAAAAAAACTTTTAAAAATTTAAGGGTTGGCGGTAGTTAATTTTTACTTCATGCTTGTTTTAAAGCGCCTTAGCTAGATTTGGCCCTTTGCCATAGCTTCTACCGGACCGATACGCTCTTTCACCTGGTGGTTCTCCAGCCTTCTCTACCCCTAAGCCTCCCCCTATCGTCTTCCTAGCCTTAAGCCTCCTTTGCCTTGCCGCCTTAGACCTCGGTGCCATAGTTATGGCCACCACAAAAATGAAGTGGACCAGCTACCCTCACCATAGCCGGTTATGCCTTATTCGCCGCGACATATGACTCTTGACCACCCTTAATTGATGCCCTTACGGATGAGTTGGTAAGCAGATTTGCTACTGAGCTAGGATACCCTATCAATCTACCATTACCGGGCCCGTTTTGGTTAGGTTGAATCTCAAACAGACTTCCTTATACCATGGTAGAACAGCGACTTGGTCATGATGTTGATTAAATTCTACCCTCACGAATGTGAGGGGACACTGAGGAGGAGGATATAAAACGAGGAGAGGCGACCAGTATCCATAACTTGGCGGGGGAGGATGACCCGTGAGGGGAGGTGGGAACGGCTGTGGCTTCGAGGAGTCGAGAAAATATATAGGTATTTAGGAGATGGTCAGCGCCCGTCATTGCGGGCCTTGTCGACATTCCCCATTCGGTGGCGTGAAGCTTTCGAGCTTCCGCGTGGGAAGATTCGACATCGGCGTGGATTATTGTGACGATCAGTTGATATGAACCGGTGACCCAGCAGGTACCCTTGTTGAACTCCTTGGCATTGTAGGCGATGGAGTACCCGAGGTTGAAGCGGAGCCTCCAGAGGCACGAGGTTAGGGAGGAACATGAAAGACTCCAGAGGAGCGAGAGCGAAACGGGACTTGGGCAGAGACAAGTGAGGACGAGACACTTTGGCGAGGGTAGCTGAGCCAGACAGGCCTTGGTAAACTGGGAGGAAAGCGTAGCCCATAAGTTAACAACCCGATTACAAAGTTGAAGACTACTCCAGAGTTATTGGGAAGAAGCGGAGTTGGTGCTTCCGGAGCCCGTGGATGCTTGGGGCAAAGGCTGTTGTTAGGGGGCAAAAGGGTACCGACTCCCGCTCCTACTCCATCAAAAGCCCTTAGGTTGACCCGACACCCGTGGCACTACGGGGAGATAAAGTAGGATTCAGAAGAACCCGCTAACTTAAAGTCACGTCTTGCCCGCTTTTTCAAAGGGTTGGGTTAGGAGGGATAGGCAAATTTAAAGCCGGCGTCGCTTCGGACTTTTGCCATCCCTAGCACTTCAAGGCTGCGAGGAAGCCTACAAGTCGTATTTAATTAAAGTGGAACAATCTTGAATTTTGGGACTCGGTTGAAAATGGGACTCACACACCATAAAAGAAATTTCTAAATTGATTTGGCTTGAATAGAATTACACATGACACATAGAATTTGGGTTGCCCCCCATTTCCTCATAAATTTTACAAACCACTAGTTGAGAAAGTTTTCAAACTTCTCCAATATTATGTCCCTCATACAATGATATAACATGGGATTTGCTCATGGCCTTGTCCATCTCCTTTTGGGATCTTGTGTGTATTTGTCCAATGTGTGAGAACTTGGATATGACCCATACCACACACTCCCACCAATTCCCCCTCCTTTGAGGGGTCGGCATAATTGCCCTCCACTTCTTCTCGGTGATTGTTGCTCCTTCAAGTTGCCTTTACTTGGCCAATGTCTCCCAATGGGCTCCCAATATTGAATTTGGAATCTAGGGCCCTTAACTCCTCTCCATCGAGGCATAGTGGTGGGACACATGCCGGAGGAAGTGCCACCCCTAACCATATTAGACCGATCCCTCATCATCGGGCCTTACTAGCACAAAGTGATGTCCTAGGGATCCCACTCGGGGAAGATCAAAACCACGCCGGCTTTGAGGCCTTGCTTCCCACAAACCACTTGGAACCCTTGTTGGGACCCAAAGTGAGCATTCTTAGGCGTGCCCTGCCAAGGGAACCCTCCCATCTCTTGACTCGTAAGACCCGGAGTCTCTTAGCTCTCCCACATGGTACATTGGGTTTCTAAGCATGTCACGACTTTCGCCCGGTACTTGATTAGGGAGTCCATTTGATTTTTCTTAAGAGTGGAGGTG